>JAPYZJ010006586.1:0-25428 GCA_030522765.1 Ophioninae sp. B BG-2022a | reverse complement strand
GTCAGGCAAAAACCTTTTCCAAACTCACCAAATGAATCTCTATCGCATAGGAAAAGCCTACTCTACGACCTTTTGAAATATCGTGATTTTTAAGATTCTAGAAAAGTGGCCGGGAAAGACGAAAAATATTTTTTTCCGTTTTCCAACTCTTAAAAGGGTTTATTTAATCGGAAATTTTCCGCCGATTACGAATATGCCCGAGTTTTTAACAAAAGTGCAAAATTAGACTGGGAAAATGCGAAAAAAAACCTTTCTAGAATATATTTTCGACATTTTTCCCTAGAAATGGAGACTTCAAGGCCAATTAAATTGTGGATTTGTCTTCGAGGTATAAATATACCTCGTCATGGACCAGCGATATGACACTAAACCTCTAAGTATAATAATTATTTGGAGGCTAAGCGCGCTGAAGGGGGGCGCGCCTGATTGGCTGCCTCAAAAAATGAATAGCAATTCAGGGGTTGATCCGGGAACCGTACATGCTTGCATCAATCGCCTCAGAATTCCACGCCCAATTCCAAATTTCGCGGATGACATTCTTACCAGGGTCACGCTGTATATAACCGGAAAAAGCCTGATTCACTTGGACGAAGAATAGTGTGACCCGTTTACAGGTGACGAGGCCCCTGTCGAAGCATAGAGACGTCGCCAGATACGGGTGGCGTTGAGCGCGTCAACGACGCACGGCTGGGAAAAAAATGTAGAGAAAGGGCGGCATCCATGAGCGCAGAGGGAAGGATTATCGCCGCGGAATTGCGGTGAGCGGTGCCTCTCAAAGTACAGTGTATTCTTGCACAAGAACGAAAAGAGAGACCAAGTCGGTACGGCAAGAAGAATCGGCAGGTGTCACTTCCTGTTGTAGAAGCGCGTTACCGAGATCGAACGTTCGGATAAGAAAAGCGAGCATGCGGTTTTTTATGCTCATCATTTGTTCCAGGTATGAAACGACGAGGTCAGCGTAGACTCCCATGGAAATCCTGTAGAGAGCGAGTTTAAGGTGGACAGAAGAATACACGCACGCGACGACCCAACAAAATGATCAAGAACTCGCGGCGTTGCCTCTTGTGTAGGGACAAAAAAAAACAACCAGAAACACGCTAGTCTTAATTTGACAAACTCTTGCTCGAACTTTTCATTTGCCCTTGATAATGTTTGGGAAAAGTACAAGTGGTTAAAAGCACATGTAAGTAAGTTGATCGATCCATTCGCTGTCGTATGACAACGCATCTGACGCCAATACCACACAACGATCCTTCTATTTCTGCGCTTCTCCCCCTGGATTTCTTACTACAATTGCGATAAAATCGGTGGCGATTGAATCCCTCCGAGAAGCGAGTAATTCAGCGACACGATGTTCTCTCGTCTAATTATTCTGAAAGTATAATCTGTCAATAATTACCCAATCACCGTGCGTGCTTTCTTGCTCATTATTATTCCCCACGCTGAAGTAATTGAATCGAGAAATCGAGAAGCCGTCGATGATACGAGAGGGAATTTAAAAAAATGTATTGTCTCACGGGACGTGAGACAGTAGATACAAAGACTTTCAAACGAGACTCGTTTGTAGCCATCATAAAAAATGCAAAACGTGTCGGTGAATCAAACGCGTTTTACACGACGCGTGACGGAAGGGTATTGAATAGAAAAAATTAACCTCGCGTTACTAAATTTCACTCTCGCGTATCGAGAATTTTCCTATTTTTCAATATCCCCTGCCGAGTTGCGAAATGATTTTTCAGCCGATCACAAGAAGGTCCGTATTTTGTAACCGCACGTGTGCGGACAGTTTGCACAGTTGAGTTGTGTAAGCTTCCCGAGAGATGTTTCTTCGATACACACAGGTTCCGTGTACGTCTCGCTGATTCCGAACGAGAGAACGTTCGTTGCGTGAACAGCTGGCTAATTATCTCAATTAGTTTAATTTATTCTTAGTATACACGGGTGAGCGTCTTCCGCCTTTTTGTAAGCGTGTACGACGCCTGTACGTGTACCGAAATCACCTTTCGTGGCTGTGGTCAGCACTCGACATCGAAAATCGAACGTGTGCCGGATCATGTTTTTCACATTTTTTCGCAAAAACTCTTTTGTCGACTATTAAGAAAAAATTAAAAAAATAGCGATGCAAGCGAATTTTGGAATAATCTACAAAAAAAACGCGCTTCTCAATTAATAAAATCCAACTGTTTAATCCTCAAATATTCGAAACCTCATATTTTTCCAGTTACGACGCACGACGGCGGCGTTTCGAAAATCGAAAGAATGAAAAAACATTTTTTTTACGAGCACACGCGTACCCACAAGTGCACACACCTCACAAATTCACGAATTCACGAATCGCGATGAATCGTTTCAAATGGATTTCCCGAAAACGTCTCTTTCTATTTCCCAAATACAACGAGATGACAATGATTCCAAGAGTAAAGCGTAGCTCACCTTCCTCGCGGAGATCTCGAACACACTCGTACCGAGCACTCGTACCGAGCACTCGTGCCGAGTTCGACGCGTGTCTTCGATGCTGCCTCGTTGGAATAATTTTCACCTAATTGTAAGGTCTTATCGCGTGGCAGCGCGAGGCTGCCCGCTCGCATATTTTCGCAGAAAAGCGCGCCGCTCTCGCTCCGAAGAAATCGCAACGTATTACGTAAATTAACAATAGCCTCACTTTGATTCGCGGTCTCCCGTGAATCCTGAACGCGCCGTCACCCAAACGAGCAACGCAGGTTCGGATCAACGCTGCTCACAGAGCAGCGTTGTTTAATTTCTTTCGTCGACTGCGCATCGAGAGGAAAAATTGAGGCAACTCGAGCAACAACGATCCGAGGAATGACCGGTTCGCGCGATGGTCGACACGGCTCGGTCGCGTCGCATATTTCGACTCACCTGTATCCGAGCTTCCGTTAGGCCAATCTTCATCGCCAGCTCCTCCCTGAAACAGGGAAAAGCAAAGAAAACATTTGAGGTCAGTGATTCGAGAGAGAGAGAGGGAGAGAGAGAGAGAAGAAAGCATCGAGAGAGGGTCGGGGATTAAACTCGAGGAGGATATTCGGAAGGATTTTCAAGGACGACATCCCTAATGGATTACATCCTGTTTTAGCAGCGTGGAGCAACGATTTTTGTTCCCAGCTATGGGCGTTCCGTGGTATCCGTATCATTAAGATATTACTGGATGGACCGGCGGGCGAAGAGGTACGCTCCAAAACAGGCCAATCATGGATTTACAAACTCGAATGATTAAATAAATGTTTCGCTATTTTATAAATGGGCTACGAAAGGCAACAACGCAATCTATTCGTTGAGAACTCGGGCCAACGAATCGCTTCGTTCTAGCTCCAGTTTCAGCCGATTATCCAGAAATGATTGAGCTTTGGAATTTTAATACGAACAGGCGTGCCGACTGTCGCTGAAATACGACTATTTTTCCGAGTGCAACAGCGACTCGGGTTTTTGTTCGGGTTAAAGAAGCAAGTTGTCAATCCCCGATATTTTTGCAAAGTTTAATATTTTGCCCTCGGCTTTCGAATAATTCGTTATTGCTACGAAGAGGCGAGAGAGCGAGCCGGAGGGCCAAAGAAGAAACGTCGCGGCTACCTCATTTCGAAGGCAAATTATCCCAGATGTTCCCCGAAATCGGGAGTCGAATCTCGGTAATTACCGCGCACAGAAGCCGAGCACCCTCCTTCCTCGCGCTCCGTCTCTCTTTTTGAAGAGGGAGAGACACGAGCAGGAGAAAGGAGTAAGAAATTCGCCCCTTTGATACTAGTTACTGCGCTAGTATGCGAGCTTGACGTACCTCCAAAGAGGGCCGCCCGCCGCTCGGCGAATTCGGCTCGAGAGAAATTATACCTACGCGCTCGAACCAGATCTTACAGAGAGGACGAATCTACGAAACACCGAACGAGGAAGCAACTTTCCGAGGCAACTTGCGATTTTTCCCACCGACCGGAAGGAGGCCGAGAAGACGCTCCTCGTTGCCAGGTTCGTTATCCGCCTGCTCCGCCATAAAGCGGATCCAACTTTTGCTGCTTCTTCGATAACGCGTCGATAACGAAGAAAATATTCGTACCTACCAACGGCATCGCTCGATACTCTTTGCTTTTCCACTTTTCGAGTAATTAAACACAGTGTACGGTTAGACGCGCACGGGGCACGCGCGTGCGTGTCCGCGCGTAGTTTCCCTATACGTATAGGTATACATGGATCGAGTGCAATAACATTTCTCGCTCCGATACGTACGTCCTCGTATCTCATAATTGTTAATAACGTATACACGCGCAAACACATCTCCCGATACGACCGTACGTTTTTACGTCTGAGCTCCGAGTCGCCGAGAAATTCCACGCAAAGTTGGATCACCTCGAACGGTCCGCGCCAATCGGTTTTTCAATTCAACGTAGGTACAGCGCGTCGCGTATACCTATGTATTTTCTTGCGCTCCGACGAATCACGCGCCGACTCTCACGGATATTGCGATACAAAACCACGGAGACTGTCTCTCCGCTGCGATTCTTCGAGTCTAATTCACGAGTCGGTTGATTCACGATGCAGAGCTCCGCGTCGTTGCAACGCGATGCATTATCGTCGCGGCTCAACTTTTTTCACAATTCGAACTGTGCCCGAGATTGCTACAAACAAATGTGATTTTAAAAAATCTCTTCCCCGAATCAAGCTCTCCTCGAGAGATCGGTCAAACTCGAATCGAGAGAAAAATAAAGAATAAAAAAATGTAAGAAAAATATTTAAAGACCAGGTAGCGATGATAAAATATATTTGCAGGGTCCAGCGGTCAAACAAAGCCGCCGCCGGATAAACCCTTGGAATTTGTGCACTGTCGCAACCGGCAATTTTCAAACGAGCATAATATCAACTATTCCGATCCACTGTGGGAATCCGCGAGCAATTTCCCATTTTGTATTCTCGCTCGCGTATACGACTGGCGTTCGCGCAAAGGTCGAATCATACGCGAGTATGATTTCAGCCGAGTACGTTTCGTCGAAATATTCCCACCGTTTGTTCTCACTTTCTGCCTACCGTTCGTTAAAATTCGTTCCATTCGAGGAGCTGACTCGACGCATCGGCTGAAAATCGGCTAGGGTATCCATAATTTGTCAATCGCCATTCTTTAATTTTCGTTGCCACTCTTCGATTCGAGCCTTTTTCAAATACGTAACCACTACCGCCGGACACCCTCGCTCCGACGGCTGATTTTATTGCAATTTCTGTCGAGCGCGTGCTCCGTCATCGACTTTATTAGCCCCACTGCAGACTCCGAGCATAGCGATCGTTCGGAGAAGAAAAAATATTGAATTTTTTGAGTCAAGGCTGCTCCGCAGCGCCGAGTCGTTCGGGGGAGAGGAGAAGTCGAGCAGATACAAGTTTGCGCTTCCCTTTGGGCCATGTTCGAGGTTCGTTCCTCGGGTGATTGGCGCGGTAGCGTGGCCAATCCGTAATTGACTCTCCTCGCGGTTATACGCGTGTTAAGCACGCACATTACCGGATCGACGACTACTGTCGATGCCCGCGCCAACTTGCCTCCCGTTTCGTGTGCCACGCGAATTCGTCCTTCGCCGAATTCATACTTTTAATCCTCGGGATGCGCGACGCGAATAGTACTATAATCTCTCGGTTATCGATAGAAATCGCAACTTCCGCTTGTCGATTGAGGAGGCCAGCCGAATAGTCGACGAAACCGCGTGGCTCGATGCTGAGCCTCGAAAGGGTCAATCGATCGGAGCGTATCCGTAACCTTACGACGTTCGATCGAATGGGAATATTTGCTCCGAGGACAAAAATTACACGTGCAATTCAACGCTCCGATCAAACGCAAAATAGAATAGGGTTCATTTTCGAGAGCGCGAGCCAATACCGATCCAACGCGAGGGCGATCGAGAGAATACCGTTTCGAGGAAAAATATCGCGCCGAGAAAGAAAAAAGAATTGCAACGAGGATAAAATTCAAAATGATCAAAAAATCAAATAAAAAAGAAAAGATGAAAATAAATGAGAAAAACTCGGAGAAAATGAAGACAATGGTGATAATTACGAAGGATAATTTAGTGTGAAGCAAGTGCGAATGGAAGAGCGTTCGGGCACAATTGAATTCGCTTTTGCCCAGGCTCTTCGAGTCTCATTACCTAGACTCGGCAGTGGTTTGTGCATTTCTGCGAATAAGAGTGACTTGTTTTTCTCCCTCGGTCTCTCCCGCTTCTCGATTCTCTTCCTTCTCGCGCAGCTCACCAAAGCGTCAAACAATGATAATTAGAATTGCGCCACGAGGGACAATCACGGCCGCACCAAACTATTATGTGTACACGTCTCTACTCTGGAGATACGAGCGGTGACTGCGACCTCCGGGGTTAATTGGATAATGTAATTGTCCGGTAATTACTCGAATTACCTGCGCCCCAGAACCTCTCTCGGTACCTTGAAAGTACGCCTCGCCAGCTATACCTGTGCCTCTGTACGCATTATCCGGTAATACCTTTGCCGCGAGCGTGCCTTACTTTTCGGTTCACACGCGACGCACGATCTCGACGCGCGAGCTCGTCGGTCTTGTCGGTTTGTTTGTTTGTTTGTTTGTTTGTTTGTTTGTTTGTTTGTTTGTTTGTTTGGGTGTTTGTTTGCTTGTTTGGGTTCGGGCTCGCCGAGTCGAGTCGCGTTTAAGCTCGCGTTTCGATTTCTTTGGGTTTTAACCGACATTGACGCGAGTTCAAACGCTGAAACGTACCGTTCGTAATATTTCATCAACGAGGCCTCTTGGTTGTACACGATTCAACGGAATACCACGATGTACAGTCAATTATCAAGGACTATACTTATTTTCATGAATAATTCATTCATTGAATCATTACTGTAGAATTGAAATAATACATTTTTTCCAGTCCGTAGAAGACTCGAGACACTCCCATAGATTTTAATACTCCGAATCAGCCATTTATCCAACGTCTCGTTGCATGTTTAACAAAGAGTTAAAAATTCGATTAGAACGGTTCGATCGCTACGCGTTCCGAGAGTGTGTACGCACGCCGATAATCGATCGTGTAGGTACGCAGGCGTCATCATCGAGAGGCCAGAAAATTCGTCGAGGAAGCGAGAGAGGAGAGGATACGGTTAATGGCCGGCTGCTGCACGGATAGCGATCGCTCGTCGGTAGCTCGCGGGAGACCGATTCGGAGACGCGCCTATCTAAATTAGATCTGGAATTAACACCGGGGCCAGTGTTTACCGTAATATGGATAGAGAACTTTTACGGAGGCCCACAATGTTACGAGATAACTCGTGCACGCGCACCAACACGCCTCTCCGATCGATGAAATAATGTTCCTGTGCCTACGCGCGCGCGCACACGCATAGGCGACCTGTACTTCGAACGAGTTTCGAGAATCGATCGATCGATCGATCGATCGATCCATGTATCAGAAATCGATAATCCGGAAAGTTTCGAAGCGCAGCGATTAACGCAAAGGTTTTTCAAAGTTCTTCTGCGAGCTTCACTTTTTCGGCCACCTTTTACTTATTTACCTACTCATCTCACTTACCCCGCTTACTCACATATTGGACAAAGCTTAAAGTTCCGAGCGATTTTTCGTTTTACGTCGACGATGCAATTAACACAGCTAGGACACAGTCCGATTTAGATGAAACACGCCTCCTTTCTTTCGATAACTTTTGTCCATTTTGCAGGCAATTTCATAACGCGGCGATCGAACGAGTTCTCGTCCCTATTGGTAAAAAACTTGGATAGATTCCCTTCCGGTCCCACCAAACTGGTGATGCGGAAAGGAAAATAGCCTTCCCGGAAGGTGTTTCGTTTCCGGATTATTGACTCATTCTCGTGAAGGCAAACTCGAATCGATGAGACAGGGGCTGAGGGAACCGAGAGAGACAGTAAAAACGTGGGATTAATAACGAAAGGCCGGCCGGCCGGCCGGCCAGCCCGTCCAACGTACGTACCGGTAATAAGACATTTAATATCCCGGAATGCAATATCTCCGTCCGGTCAATCTATATAATACCGGGGAAGGGAAGAGGACGATCATCGTACTCGGTTCGCGTTTAGCTCCTCAGCGATAACGGCTAATTGCTAAATGAAATTATCCGATAGCTTCTCTCTCGCGGCTGTTAGCCAGTACTTTGTGTATAGCGCGTTCACGGTATATAGCATCAATTGCGAAACGAGGGATAAAGCCACTTTCGAGGGACCAAGGTTTTTTTCAAAATTAAGTATCAACGAAAAAATCGGAAAGCCAGGACGGAACGTTAAAACGATTATCGTTTATGGATGAACGTTTGATACGCCGATTGCCAGAGTGAGAGGGAGTTTACGGAGGTGCTCGGATCCATTCGAGAATTGTGTCGACGGTTGCGATGAATCCGTGTACGTACGCGTCATTTCCTATCCGTGCATTCATACGGAGTTGATTCTCCTGGGAAAACGCGACGACGTGAGAAAAAATCGAGAAATCGAACACAGATATTCAGGACTCGAGTGGGAAAATTATCATCCGCGGTTCCGTTATCTCACAGAATGCGCATTTTGTGAACCGAGTCATTTTTTTTGTCGATTTCTTAATAACGAATAGCACTGGTTTGCACAAAATATTCCACACGGCTGAAATTCCCTGATACGAGATATTTGGAACTTAAATATGCGTGTATGTATATTCATTCGTACCTATCTTAGAATCAATTGTCTGAGAACATATGTGTGGTTGCGTTATAAAAGGTTAAAACATAGAAATAAAAGAATCCCGATGAACCGTCCGTGCATTCGAAATAATTTTATGAGATAACGTTTGTCATTTTGTTTACTCAATTGCCCACAGTTATTTTCAACTATTTATATATAGCTTATTAATTACAGGTAAATAATTATTCGGATTCGTAACAATTGAGTGCTCGAATCCAAATTTTTATTGGCTCGGGGCCTTTTTAATATAGGTATTTTTAATACGCTTGTAAAATGCTTGAAAAGTCATTAATAATAGATGTTCCCACACACGGTAGTGTTATTTTTTATCTCGCATCACTAATTTCTCCCCGTTGAATAATTCCCCTCCACTAATTACACGCGTATCCAGTCAGTTCGAGGCATCGGATTGAGAATTCCGTGGAAAATATTAAGCTTCGTTTAGCGCTCGACGTTGTATTTCGTTTTCCAGTGAATTATGACGATTAGATAATGCTCCGTTGAAAAGGGACGGATCGAAAGAGAAAAAAGGTAAGTCACGAGAAACGCCGAGCGTAATCTTTGGGAGAGTGACTGATAGCGGACACTACGGAGCATTAAATATTATCAGAGTTCGCGCGGGGTCTAAAGAGCCTCCTTTTTTGTGCGAGCAGGACCGACGTCGCGACTCTTCGCTAGTCCCTATCTCCAGTCTAGACACGAGAATGGGACAGAAATGGACGTGCTTGGGACGAGAGAGGACGAGTCACCTCACCTGACGAAGCCTTCCTCGTAAAACTTTGTCTCTGTCGTATCAAACTTTCATTTCCTCTGCATCTGTTTTTCAATTAACATCGAGGAGCTTCGCTCTTGTATCCCTATCGTTCTACAATGTCGGTGTGGCGTGTGTGTTTACGAATATTTTTATCCGCCAAAATAATAATTTAAAAACATGTCGTATCGTTAAACTTTTTGGCAACTGGTTCGCGCTCAATGTTCGAGTCGCGCTTTTGCTCTCTCTCTCTCTCTCTCTCTCTCTCTCTCTCTCTGTGTGTTATTCGATGAATAAAAATGTAAATGAAACGCTCAAGACTGGCTAAAGGGAGTGGGAACGACGTTGAAATGACGAGAACTGTTTTCGGACGTCTCACCTTGTGAAGACGTCGGGATAGTGAGTCCTGGAGAAGGCCTTTTCGAGTTCCTCGAGTTGAAAGCTCGTAAAGGTCGTGCGATATCTGCGTTGCTTCCTCTTTGGAGCAAAGTCATCGGTCTCGGCCTCGCTTTCGGGGCTGGTCGGCGCCGCCCTGGAATGTGCACCCTCGTCCTCGGGTCTGACGTCCTCCGTCGATATACCCATCTGACCCGGTTGATCCGACCGTTGGACCGTCCGTTGCTGGTGACGTTGGGGAGGTTGGTGAGCCTGATGGCTCACCCGGCTCACGCCCGAACTACCCGTGCTACTCGCGGGACGCGGCTGCGAGGCGGATTCGCTGCTGCCTGGCCCAGAATTGTCCCGCCCACAATTCTCTGCAATTGTCACAACCAATTTTTTCCATTTTACTATTTCCAGATACCAGTACTGTTTCTCGTGTCACAAATTTCAGCAAAGGTGCCGCCGAGTTTCTTTTTCAATGTCGCTAATCGAACAAATAAGAACTCGAATCGATCGTGTAAAAGAATTCAAGCGGCAATTGCATCAGCGGCAAGTCAATCGTTCGCTATCAATAGTCATTCGTGGGTCTCGATTGCCAATAGAAGAGAACAGTGTTTCCGACTGTTGCTCCGAATATTTATTCACGCACGAGTCATAGTGCAAGAGGGAACGGGCGATAAAATACACGCGACTCTCTACCTACTCGTTCCTTTCACTGACCTTGCTGGCTGTCTCGCACTAATGAGTCTCTCCCTCTCCCTCTCCCTCTCCCTCTCCCTCTCCCTCTCCCTCTCGCCCAATATGTGGTGATTCAACACCTGAGCTCGTTTGACGCCAGAATCGCGCAGTCACACGCGTGCAGTGGCAACAACAAACGTGCAGCTTTGAATGCTTGACGCTGCATTGCCCGATCGGGTAAAGTGCATCGTGCTATATTGTTTCGTTCGCTGAGTTAATTATCGATTCGACTCTTGGCTCAAGACGATCGGCGGACAAGAATATGCCAAAGTTTGATTTATTTTTCTTTTTGATTCGACGAGCGGAGTCGAGGTAAAAATGCGAAAAGAGAAAAAGATAAGAAAGCGGATCGTAGGGATTCGAGGGGGCTGGAAAGCGTTTTGCGCTCGAGTACAAGTAGGGGGTATCCGATCGGTTCTCGGACGCGGCAACTTTTTAATCGATTCGATTTATCGGAAATGAGCTTATAATGCGGCGCAGTCGGGTAGCTCAGCCGTAATGCCAATGATAATACAGGATAACCTTCCGTATGATTTTTCCTTATTTCGTACGGACGATACGGAGGCTCTTTTCGAGCTACCATGTGTTTCGTATTGCAATCGACGAATACACGTACCCACGCGTACACACGCGTACACACAGCTTTCGGAGTTGTGTATCGTGCTCGTGGACTGCCTACAAGGTGAAAAAGGCTGCGTTGGTAGCTCTCAACGCTATAATGGCATTAAATGGTATCTACGTCGCAAGGTGCCTCTTAAAACTTGCCTCGACTTCATTCCCGCGTATACGGGGTGTTCCGAACGGAAACGATAATACCCAAGATACGGTCGTGACAGGCCTGCTCGTCATCGTCCGGTACAACCAAATACGGCCTCGCTCAAGCTCGGACTGGCAATTACTTTTTCAATACCCAAGTTTAGAAATTGTTTGTTCAACTGCACTCCTACTGTAGGTACCAAACGACACCAAACAAATCCATACGGAGGCGAGTGAAACTCGACGGACCCATACGATTACTACATAAAAGCCAAAAGGACGAAATTCCGTAAAGCGTACGTCGAATCGGCACTTTCGGCAGACATTTTTCGAAATTTACCAACTGTTTCCGTAATACGGGTGGTTCCGGCGAAACGTGAAATATTGGCTTCGACTGTAGATTTTCACGAGTTTCGGAATAGCGTCGGGATCTCGAAAAGTACGACTCCTCGACTCGCATCGTGTTCGATCGTAGCGTCGCGTTATCGTCGCGTTATCGTCGCGTTATCGTCGCGTTATCGTCGCGAGCCAGCCGGCCTCTCGGTGCCCGCAATATCGTTGTTGATTCTCGAGACACCCTGTACGTATAAATAGACCGCGATATTATCCCTCCTATACACGTACATGGCCCCTGTATCTGAATTCTGCTATCGCGAAACACGTTTCGTTCGTTATTAACTGAAAATTACCGAAACCGAAATCTAATTCGCGTAAACACCGTAATTTCACAGGAGCGCAGCTTCGTAAAGGGACCCGCGTAAGGGCAGAACGGTATTTAGGTACGTATATAAATATACGCGCGTCTATGAACGTTCGCTCGACTCGAGGACGGTCCTCGAAGCGAAGCTCTGGAAAATGAATTTTTTGCGGCGAGAAAGGGACGATGGAAATAAATGACGAACGAGCAAACGAGCTCGTGGAACAATCGCCTCTGCATTTATCCTATATATATTTACAACAAAAATTATGAAAAACGACGCGAGCTAAGTAATAACAAAAAATAATACAGGCAGGACTGAATTTCCAAGCGATTCGTAACCACAACGTTATTGTTAACACTCGAGAGACTCGGGACCTTTCGAACTCATAGGTTTTCTCGGAAGAAGAACCATTCGGAGGACCGATCGCGGCGATGCGTCGCGTCGACGGCGCGATCGAGCGATTCTGCGCGAGAAACGGTCAAAGTTGGCAAACAAAATTGGAACGTCAACGCGGTGGGGCCAAAGTGAAAATACACCGACAGCGGATCATGCCGGTGTACTCTTCGAATCGAGGAACGTCGCGTCAACACGAGTCAACGAGTCAACGAAGAATTGCCAATTGAATTGCCGATAAACTGCCCATTAAAAATATTGAGCCACGAGTTGCGCGGCTCAAATATCGTAGCGTGTTACAATATTACCGACGAGTTATCACCGTCGAAATATCGCACGATGAAACAACGGCCAAACGAAACAGCATTGAAAAGTGGCAACGAATCTCGCTCTCTCTCTCCCTCACTCGAGTCAAGTCTCGAACTCGCGTATCACCGCGGGGTACCTTCGAGCTAGCTTCCACTTCGGCTCCAACAAAATTCGCCATTATGATAATTCCGTTCTCTCCATACTCACAACGAGTATGGAGAGATGAATCGTTCGTCCGTAGTCTCTCGTATTGAACTGAATAGTATAGATCGGGCGAGGTGAGCTCGGTTTTTATTGGGGACTCGGTGAGGCCGGTATGCACCGGTACACGCCGAGAAGCTTGCGAGAACGTTAATTGGCGGCGTGTAATAAACTAATTAGCCGATAGACGGTCGGTTCGCTTAAACTCGCGTACATTACTGCTACGTATAGTGAAATCTTGTGCGCGTGCATACATACTTTATTAATACATGCATCAAACGGATCGTCAGTGATCGGAACGGAAATAAAATGAATAATCGCGACGTATCTCAATTCTTCGAGATAAATGAGTGCGGGCTCGATGCGTTCGCCTTCACCCAGGCGATTCAATCTTTCAGGCAGGAACAACACCATTTACAAGCTCGAAAATGATAAATTTCTTACGATTTTTTTTTCCGTGGAAGGCACGCACGTATAAATTTGAATCTTTAAATATGTTTTCTTTCATATTTCAATTGTTTCAAAGAAATATATACACTGCTTTCACGCAAATTGCCCATCGCCCGCATCAATGTTCAGTAGAAGATGGCAAAAAAATAGCGGCTCCGCTGGAGTCCGCTGGAGTCCGCTGGAGTCCGCTGGAGTCCGCTGGAGTCCGCCCTCAGCCTGTAGTTATCGAAAATTGTTTGGGCGAGACCCGAAGACCTGAGCCACGCGCTCGCACGACGCAACCCGCACGAGTGAACGAATGGGCCATTCGCAGGCGAATCGTACTTGCTAATTCGCGGGCATCCTCGAACACGCTAATGGACGCGCATTGATACGTACCGTGACAAGTAGCGCGGACGGAGAATGACCGGCCGAACGCGATCTCGTGTTACGACTGCAACATCCGATACCGTTACTCTCCGCTTATACGATTCCGACGGAAAGAAAAAGAGAGAGAGAGGAAGCTAGAGGGAGCCCAACAGTCGGATAAGGGAGGGACGAAGAGGGGGAAAGCGGGAGAAGAGGAAGAAGCGGAGGAAGGGACAGAGATGGAACGAATCGCACGAGCGAAAGCGCGTCTCGGCGTGTTTATATTTTTACTTAACATTGGGGGACATCGAACCGACGGATTCTACTTTGAATGGTTCATTTCTGCACGGGATATGTTCGATTTAAAAAATGACACGTCTCCGGAGTTGGCTGATTCCGAAGCAAACTCACCGCTATATTTATCACTCGTGTATCTTCCAATAGCCGAGCTCTCATTCCCGTTCCCCATCGCCATTCGTCTCACTCCGCGTCTCTCTTTTTCTCCGGCGAGGAAAATCTTTCAATAATTATGTTGTAAGAATCGGCGCGTTAACTGCGGTGGAGACGCGTTCACGGCGCATACGTACGCAACGACGAACGTAGTTGTAACGGTACGCGCGGGCTCCGTCGCGCTCATCCTCGTCTCGGCTCTTTCGTTCCGCGGGCCCGAGCTCGCGGGACATGGCCGGTGAGTCGGTTCGCGGGGTTCGGGATCGTTGGGTGCAGCCTCCGGTCTCCGGGAAATCTCAGATACCTACGCGGCGGCGGCGCGAGAGACCAACCACGCCAGGGAAAAAACTCCATGTGCATGGATGCGGAAAAAGGATTTCGAGGACACAACGAACCGAGAATCCTCCGGAAATACCTCCATGTCCCAATAGTTATTGTCGAGTAGATATCACGATTTCGAATGTACCTTTCCTGTACGGTGTGTTTGAATGGATTTTTTTTGGGTTTGTTTAGTTTTTTCGGGATTCGTTTGGCCTCTTCGTTCTCGATATACCACGGTTCATACTGCGTAGCCGTATCGAGTCCAAGATACGCGTCGTTCGCACGAATCGTTGCTGTACCCACCTACCTACGATGAACGGGGATTCGAAAATTATGTTCCGCTTCCTCTCGCGTATTCCGTCACGTACGAGTATTTACGAGACGTTCCGATACCGATCACCGCAATAAGAAGCAAGTTGCACCGTCTTTAAAAATGTCGCTAGTCAATGTATCTCCGCGACGTTCTCTATCTCTGTTAAGATTACGCGTCATTGCCGACAACAATCGTGGACGTAATTTCTTTTCGCACGATTCATTTGAGCACGCTTCTCGCTTTCCGCGAGTTAATTGGATAATTATCCTCGATCCCGCTAATAATTGATTCGGATATGCGCGTGAATGGAAAAATACGTTGAGGAGAAACTACCTACAGTTGTGTCCCCGCGGACGACCGATGCAACTCGGAGATTGCCCGGATCATTCGAATTGCAATAATTTCTCGATATAGAAAAAGTGAATTAAAGGGTAAATACGGTACACGCGTGTTTGTACGTAGATGCGCGGATCGCAACTGTGATCGGTGAATTCTAAGAATACGGGACATTTTCTTTCGCCTCGCGAGCGCGAACGTTCAACCGGAGGGGAGAAGAGTCGGCCGCCGTGTACGATTTCCTCGCTTACTCGGCAGGCTCCTGCGTCGCAACCTGTCCCGACTGCGATAAATTCATGGTTAAATCCGTTCAATTGGGACAGGATATGTGTGGACAAAGACACAAAAAAGTGAGGCAGACGGTCAACGTTTGCGGGCGCGAAACTTGGCTTGCCATTGAAACTCGAAAGTTACACTTCTGGCTAAAATGTATTATTAAATGAGATATTTGTAGGACGAAACGCGTACGACACGAGCGACGCTCGTAAATCCACGCTTGCCTCATTTTGGACAAACCTTTTGCGCGATAACGCGTCCGGTAACGTCTCAATTAACAATTTGTACAATCGTACGTTTCAACCACCAATAGAAATATAATCTCATCGACGATCACTCGTTTCACGTTCACCCGTATCCTCTATTTACATATCCGTTCGAGAAAGCTCGTTTCAATGATTGTTTGTTTTATTGTAGCGCGATACACAGCGAGCAATTATGCATAATCTCGGGGCGTTGAAATAATTAAGAGGAGACGAGAGAGCGCGGCGAGCGCTCCGACGGATCGTGACTGGAAAATTAATCAAACTGGGAATCCCGGTAATATCACAGCGAGAATGTAAAACGAGCAATGATCGATGAGCCTCGATAGCGAAATAATGTTACGCGTCGGACAGACTTTGTTTCTTTTTGTCTTGTTTCGTCTTTTAGTTTTTTTCAAGACCTCGATTATCCGCAAAAAAAAAAAAAAAAAAAAAAAAAAAAAAAAAAAAAAAAAAAAAAAAAAAAAAAAAAAAAAAAAAAAAAAAAAAAAAAAAAAAAAAAAAAAAATAGATAAATCAATCGTAGCGAGGAAAAATACCGCTGTCGTGATATTCAGTTACTCAGCTTCGATCGTCATTGCGTAATTATTGTTTCGTCACTCGTCGATGATTCGACTCCACGGTTCCACGCGTGGACTCTCGCGCCTCGAGGTGCGACCAAAATAAGGAAATTGTGGATCGACACCTCTGGATTCGGGCATCCGTTTCAACGACACGGGATTTCCACATTGATTCAGTCATTGTTTTTTCAAGTGCTTCCAAGCATTGAAATAAATGATTATTCGTATAAATCTATTCGTAACAGGCATTCGCGGGCATTTCGAATAATTTATTTTGAACCTATCTGGCGGACGAAATCGCCGAAATTCGTCAACACCCCGATTAAAGACCACCCTTACAGATATATACATATACGCACACGCGTACGCGTACGATATCGATGTATTCGGATTCCGTATAGGTATGGAAGAATTTTGTGCGACATTTTCCAGATGGCGCGGTACTAACGCGGACAGATATAAATGTACGTTTGAGCGGAAGATTGGAACGGGAGGGAGCTCGCGATCGAACGTCGCGAAATAAGTATTTCGACGCAAATAATAATTGGTTTCCACGAGCGATGACTAATTACGTTTCGAGTCGCGAGTCGCGAGTCGCGAGTCGCGAGTCGCGAGTCGAGGCAGATCGCGCCGAGGATATCGCCTCTATCTTGCCATTCAAAGAACGAAATTACATCGCTGATCACTAATAGCCTAATGAGCAATCATCGTTATCTCCCTCCCACGTATCCGAGTTTTCCTCTCCGTCTCCCTGTACGACTAGCCAGCCGCGCAATCGCAAGGTCTCTCGATACATTTACGGGAGAGCGCGTGTGCGTGGCTTCCTGAAAAAAAGATAGCCTCGAAACATCAAGCTCCGAAAAATTTGAGCCTTTTCATGATGGAATGTAATTATGGAACGTTACCGGTACCTATATACCTTGCCCGCCCCGCTCGAAACCGCCCTCCCCTCCTCGCCCCTTCCCCCGGGCCCTGTAATTAAATTTAATAAGGCTGAAAAAGAAAGAAGCATCTGGCGAGTGTACAAAAAGCCTCGAGGAACAAAAAAATCTCATCAATTCTCGCAAACGAGGATGTACGCCCGATTCTCGAAGGCAGATTTTTTTCGTATCGTTGCGCAGCCCCGCGTCGTCGGACCAATCAGCCGCAATCAATAATAAATCAAACGAACGCCAGAGGCCGGGGGGGAGGGGCACCGTTCGACCGATCAAACTGATACAGAGGGGATGGACAACGCTCGAACGGCCCGGACCAAATATTCCGAAAATTCCGAAAATATTTCAAAAACGAGACAGATGAAAATCGAGAGAGCAGAGGGGCTTTGAACGAATTCTGACGCAGCGAGAATGAATGGTGGGCAAACGGCGGCAAAGAAAAGGTAGGAAACCCTCACCCGAACCCCGGGTACGGATCCCCGGGTATGGATCCGGTTCGTTTCGTCCACTCGTCGTTGAAAACGAAAGGGCTAGTCTTCGAGCGTCTTCTGTGAGAAAAAAATGTTTTTCATTTTTTCTAGCTGTTTTTTTGGTTAAACATTTTTTTTGTTAAAAAACGTTGATTGCTCGATGACGAGAATTGCTCGATGACTGGAATACGATAGAAAAAATGAGGATTCTTGCTCGTCGATGGTTCGAGGTATCTCGCTCTTGGTTTCTGCGATAAGAGACGATCTCTGCTTCGGGATATTGTGGAAAAGAAGAACACGCAAAGAAGACATTTCGAATGCCACGGGAGGGTTAGAAGCGTTGGAAAGTTGGACACTGTGCGAAATCCCGTGTGTCTTGTCAGCCGGGCGCAATTCCGTGGCTGTAGTCGGTATAGGGTAACGCGCGATGAGCGCAACAGCGCGCACAGCGAGTTTCGAGCGGCAGCGGCGCACCAGCGGCGCACCAGCGGCGCACCAGCGGCTTCTTGATTAATGGCGGGTAATTACACTTTTTGCCGGCCTTGGTAATTGTTAATAATTGACCGTAATCATTATGCTTTTTTAATCGCATTAGAGAACCGGGCGTGCTATTCCACCAGTTCTCGCTCTTTCGCCGTTCCAACCCCTCTCTCTCAGCTCCACGTCTCCTTTATGTCGTGCATCATATATACGAGTATATTAATGCGTTGCCAGTTTCATCGTCCTGAATTCAGCGTTCTCGATTGCGTAATGAAAAAATTACCTGCGCACTCATCTATAGTCATGTATACAAACAGGGTGTCCCGAAAGCAAACGATTAATTACAGGCATTCGAATAGGCCAGCTCACGAGAGTACAGGATAATCCAATGTACAGGGTGTCCCACGTAAGAACCTCTCTCCATTTCTAGGGAAAAATGTCGAAAAAATATTTTAGAAAGGTTTTTCGCATTTTGTCAGTCTAATTTTGCACTTTTGTCAAAAACTCGGGCATATTCGTGATCGTTTAATAGTTGGAAAACAGAAAAAAATATTTTTCGACTTTCCCGGCCACTTTTCCGGAATCTGAAAAATCACGAAAAAAAGTTTCTTCACTTAATCATCGATAACTTTTTTTCCTTTGGGATTTGGCACTCCACTCTATGCTCAATCTCTTCGTTACGATTTTCTCTTCAAAATGCTTTTTTAAAAATTCAGATCCGATGATTTTTCGATTTTTGGCAGAATTTCAAAGTTGGACCATCGATTTTTGTCAATTTTTCCATACATACCCCTTTGCCTCTTTTTTTGGGTTTTTTCAAGTGGACTTTCCGGGAAAACTATGCGAGATATCGATCCGATTCCAACGCCATTATCCAAGTCAGGCAAAAACCTTTTCCAAACACACCGAATAAATCCCCATAGCTAGTAGGAAGCTCACCATACGACCCTTTGAAATTTCGTGATTTCTGAGATTCTGGGAAAGTGGCCAGGGAAGTCGAAGTTTTTGTTTTCCCATTTAAGGCTATTAAAAGGGTCTATTGCATCGTAAATTTTCCGCTGATTACGAATATGCCCGAATTTTTGCCAAAAGTGCAAAATTAGACTGGGGAAATGCGAAAAACCTTTCGAAAATATTTTTCGACTTTTTTCCCTAGAAATGGGAAATTATTTCGAGGCTGAGCCCGCTGAAGGGGCACGCCTGATTGGATGCCTGCAAAAATTAACAACAGCTCAGGGCTTGATCCGGGAACCGGATACACGCTTGTATCAATCGACTCAGAATTCCACACGCAACTCCCCATTTAACGGATGACATTGTTAGGTGGGAGAGCCTGTAGACCTCGGTGAAGCCACTGCCTCGAATAAAAGCGATCCAGAGTGACGCGTTGGATCGGCGTCGATGTGTGCGACGTCTTCAACAGTGCTAGTATTCGGCGCGCAAAAAAGTTCATCTTCGAGAAAACTCGGAATGAGACGATAGCCGTGCAATCGTGCGTTCACACGCACGTATACACGCCGATCCTTCGCTTTGCATAATCATTGTCGAAAAAGGAGATTCAGCGTAATTGAGTGAATCGTAATTGAGGCAGAATCCCCTGGCCACCGTTTTTGGATAAAACGTTGCCGAAAAAGTACGAAGCGAAGGAACGAGTGGAAGGGAAACGAGCGAGGAGGCTGCACGGCCGAAATTTCAGAGCAGTATTTAGCTGGCTGTATCGAGCGGGAGAAGGGAATAAAACTGAGAGCGCTACCGGACTTGGATGTCTGGAATTAAGGATCTTCTTTTTTCTCGCATCCCCCATATGTGCGTCTGTGTTTGCAGGCACCCTGTTAATTTTCTATCTCAAATCCGTACATCGCACCGGATCTTTTTTTTTTTTTTTTTTTTTTTTTCGACTACCATTTTCGTAATCTTCGAAATTCCAAAAATTCTCGGTCATACGAAAGTTTGATTACTATGCCCAAGAGCAGCAACATCGATAGTGTATTTCAACAGCAAGAACTTCATTTTTTATTAGTTACAAAACTAAATCGCTCACAGATTGTTATTGCGACATTGGAGAAAATATCAAAAATCTGATTGAATATTTCTGTATCGATCTAAAATTCATGGCTTAAAAAATCAATGCTCTCGAACCGAAAGGCGATCAAAGTCATTTCGCGAAGAGTGTACCAACGGGAGTGGCTTGGTTCGACAGAGGTGTCACTTTCTTGGCCGAAACACAGGTACCAAAAGAGAGAAAGAACGGCGGAGCGAAGCTCGCGACGGACTCGTTAACTCGCGAACGAATCAGTTTCGGAAATAACGACTCGCTGGGACAAGACCTACCGAGATTTCGTGACTCGCTCGCTACGTAAAACGCGCCTCCTGTTTCGAGCACCCGAAATTTCTACTGATTACCGACCTCAATGATAGCCTGGCGTGTCCAGTGTCCCCGTTGCCGAAAATTCTTTTTAATAGAATTGTAATACAGGGAGATTTCGTGGACGCACGTGTATACCTACGTGTCGTTTCGGGGAAGCCATCGGTGAAATTCCTTGCAAAATTAACGGTGGGGAGCTGAGAAGTCGCGCGACGCGGTACTAGTCGTCCGATAAAGATCGACGCGTCAACCGTGGCGTACACCACGGCTCTCCGAAAGACCGATTCACCAACGATAAAAGAGAAAATAAAACAAGTTGGAAAAAACGAGGAGGAATTTAGTTCTCGCGCACCTTCCTCTTCCCGCGTCTTTTTGTCCCCTTGATCGTTCCGTTGAAAAGAACGACGGAGTACAAGGAGGCGAGTTCTTTGCAACGCTTCCGCGGCGATGACTCTTTTCCAGCACTCCCGGGTGGTAGGTAACAAATGCATTTCCTACGACGCAATGACCATTACACGAGCCAATCGTCTTCCGCCGCTGTATTTCCACCGATACGAAGCGAGGAGAGAGAGAGAGAGAGAGCGAGAGAGAGCGAGAGAGAGCGAGAGAGAGCGAGAGAGAGCGAGAGAGACGAGCGTGGAGAAAAATTGTTTGTCTCGAGTTCCCCGGATGTGCTTTATCTTTGTCGAATCGCTCCAACGAGTCCTGATCGTTTCAATCTCTTTCCCATCCATGGATCGCCACGAATCGAGAAGCCCGAATGACGCGAAAAGTGACAAACATTGCCGAGTGGTCCAGAGAGACTCTCTTGCACGATCCGGAACAACGTCTAGTCGGATAGTCAGTTGGAACGCTGATCCGGTCTCGTGCTACGAACGTTACAAGAACATCGGAACTTGTATCGTGGCCGCTTCTTGCGACGTCCGAACGCCCCGAATTCCTTCGAGTCGGCGTCGCCTCGGTTTCGAGGATGCCACGTTTCGTCTCGGCTACGACGACGACTCCTCGGTTCGGCTTTCCGCGACGTTTTTTTTCTATCGTCGCGGCTTCCAGGAAGACGGAAAGATTAACCCGTCAACGAGGTTCGGATACCGGAGTGTATACGCGATTGTGTCGACGTCCGAGTACGCGTAGATGTATACAGTGACCGCAAATTCGAGCCGTTCCGTCCAATTGGTCAAAGTTTGTCACAGAATCCTCGTATTTTAAACAAACGAACCCGAGCTGGAATCCTGGCGCGATTACGAAAAGGCGAACGTCACACTCGTGTTACTCTTTGTACACGGATAAGTAGAGAAGCGGAGGGAGGGAAAGAGTACAGGCGGATGTGCGAGGGCAAGATTTTCGATAGAGGACGGGAACGATGATGAATCGCTCTCTCTCTCTCACCGAGCGTTCTACGGATAGGAGGGGGTGCCGCTCGGATTTTTCTTCCGTAAGGTTCGGGAAGCCGCGGAGTCGGATTCTCGGAGTTTCATGGGTGGCTCCTGCCCGTTGGCTCGTCGCGGTTGCGCCTAACGCTGTATCTCGGCGTGTCCACTCGCCCCCCGCCGGCCCCTCCTCGATCTCCTCTCGTGTCTTCCGATAATGTGTTTGGCTTGTTCTCGATTAATCCGAGAGTTCTGTCGAAAGCGGCAACAACTCGACGTCTCCCTCTCTCGTTTTCTTCGTCTCTTGACACTTTAGCGAGCGCTGGCGGCTCAACGGCGCGCGTCCGTCCGACCGGCCGCCCACTCACGGATTCTCCCTGACACCGATCGATAGGCTACCGCTCGGTAATGTGTTAAAAAGACATTACCGAAAGAAGAACAGACTCGCAGGCCGGACAAGCTTGACGAGCCTCCGACGCTCACTTTGGTTCCCTTTGTTCGTACGTTTCAACGTTGAAACGTACGAACGAGAGAGAGAGAGAGCGAGCGCGGGACGAACGGTCAGGGTGGTACCGCGAGAGGAGCACAGGGTCCGAGGCCAGCAGGAGCGGGAAACCGAGAGAGAGAGAGAGAGAGAGAGAGAGAGAGAGAGAGAGAGAGAGAGAAGCCGCGGAAAAACCGACGACACCTTTCGACGGTAGGGTCTGAGAAGCACTCGAGCGTAAGTCGGGTTGTCGCCAGGGTCCCTCGCACGGGGAACCCTTGTTCGTGAGCGGAAACGCTTTCCTCGACACCGTCGATAAGATCCGCGTCGAAGCGATACGGACGGAAGAAGAGGAAGAAAAGAAGGACGCGAACGATAGCCGAGAGACGGTGGAACGCCGGGAAGATTGCGAGGTCACGGCGGCGCCGTCAAAGAGGGCCAGCGGTCGAAAAACTTTGAGAGCAAGTTCGGATGTACTCGACGATTACCGGGTACGAGTGGATCTTCCTTCCGATGAAAGCTCGATCCGTTTGAATTTGTAGCTTTGGATACTCAAAAGGTGGACTTTATTGGGCAGTGGGCCGTACACGGGCCAGGTACCTCGCAGGCTGCAAGGAAACGCGGACGCTTTCGTACCGCGTACGCTTTCGTGTCAACGAGAGCAAAATTTTGTATTCTTTAGTGAATCGGGACGGGAATAATATCGCGATAAGAGCGAGAGATGGAGCGTCGTGAGAAGAGGCAAGAGATACGCCGATCGAAGGAGAGGCCGAATCCGGCCGATCGAGTCAGTACGGACCATCTGGCGTAGATCACAGGTGGCCCACGAGGAACCACTCGCGTACACGTATCTGCAACGACCTATACGTGCAGGTATATACGTTCGCGTATGCGCCTCGATCGACATTCCTGTCACTTTTTCATCCGGCTACTCGATGACCGAGGGATGTTACGGACTGGCAAGAGAGAATCGCGAGAGCCATTCGTCTCTCCCTTTCTTTTTTCCGTTCGTCCGTCTTCGAGCGCGTCCCGAGTAGGAGCCTGGACGACGATCAACCCCACGGATGACGCGTTCTCGGAACGCGTCGAGGGAGCAAATGAGAGTTGCTGCCGCAGCGATCCATCGAGAGCTCGCATTCCCCTGTCTAATCCATTTAACATAAACTCGCCGTGTCGGACCTTTTCTTTCTCCCATCGAGCAACCGAGATGTTACGCGCCCGTTCGACTCGTACATTCTCCTCACTGTACGAGAGCACCTTTGCTCGGATGATGAGTCAATTTTCTCTACGAAAGAATGAGCTTTTCGGAGACGCGGGCACCAACGGTCAACGACTCTCACCGATTCGGTCTTGCCCGTTGTCGCGCGAGAATGAAGAAACGAGCTTTCTCCCCCCCCCCGCCCCCCCCCCCCCCCCCCCCCCCCGCAGTTTCCTTCCCCGCTCGTTCCAATCCGGTATTTATTAATTCTCGGTCGTTCGCGAGTAGGTAGGTATAGGTACCGACGCAGACCGAGTCCGAGTCTCTCGGGATCGTTCGAGTTTTTTCTTTCGACTATTATCAAGAAATCGTGAGCGCGTCAAGTTTTGGAAGCGTCGAGTGAATTTCCATTGAATCGGGTGGTGCCTCTCGTTCCAAGCGAGTTCCTCGCGTTCCATCAATGACGAAACGATCCCGGAGTCGTCCCTTCGTCACACCACGGCTCTCCAGCCTCTCTTCAGAAATTTCGTGCTCAACTGATAAATCCACGAAACAAATAGCGCGCCGTGTCCTTTGTTCTCGTCCTTTCGCTAAAGTCGACCGCACGGGGACATTCTTTCGTGAGAAATTGACCGAGGAGAGAAATCGCGGTATGCGCTCGATTAAACTGTTATTCCGAATTCACTCTCATTCCGTTCGCTGGAATGATCAGGAAAAAAACTGAAGAGAGCGATGGAACATTCGCCGAAATTTTGTACGATGGAGCGTGTGCGCGGATTGGACGACGAAACACAGGCTACGGGCGTTCCACTTGCCAGAGTCGATCGAGTTTGCCAACGAGGCCACGATCCTCGGCGAGCCGTTCAGGCACTCAAAGTTCAAATTAACATCATTTTTTCGAAATTCTTGCCGCAGTCCGACGAGCGAACCATTTCAACAAATGTTACTTTCCGCGAGGAGTGCCGTTCCACTGAGGCTTCTCGCCATTGGTCTTGCCAATTGTGGCTACTAGATTTTGTATAATTCGAGAGTATTCGCTGCGTCGGTACTTTCGAAAATACATTTTATGTATTTTCCAGTATTTCGGAAGCCTATTGAAAAAAACGACTCGAGTACCGAGGAAAAGCCTCATTCGTAACGAGTGAGAAAGGTACAACTGCTGGATCCTGTACGGACGATTGCGGTAAAAGTACGGCGGCGCTCATTAGCGAGTCAACGGAGCTCGTTTCGACCGATCGCTCGGGTTCAATTTAAAATTCACCATTTTCGTTTTGGTACTGCCGTGCAGTGGTACCGAGCAGCAACCGACTCCGGCAACACTGTTTGCAATATCTTTTGCGAATTCTCGTGCATTCTAACGGCCTGTGTGTTACAGAGTAGCCGAGAAAACTCCGATTTTACGCCGAGGAACGATTCGCCGGAACGGTCGGAATAACTGGAATAGGTACGCATCCCAGGAAGGGAATCGCTGTATTACGAGTTGGACGGAAGAGCTCGCGAAGCCTGTGGGATTCTTCGAATCATAAGTAAATTATCCCGTCATCAAACATAATCGTTACCTGTCCCTGCAGAATTTCAGCGGGAAACAAGGATGACCGGCCGATCGCGGGAGAAGACGCTCGGGAACGGAAGGGGGTCGGATGACACGTCCGAGACAACCGGAGAGTATGGAGTTTCGCGACGGAATGACTCCATAAAAGACAAAACAGATGTTCCAGCCTTAAAAGGCCGTGTACCTCGATCATTTGTTGCACCGTCGAATCGGTACGTGAGCTCTTCGGCTACGCGTTGCCATATAGGGTAGACCGAGGCGAATCGGATCACTTTTTCTTGGAGGGTGAAGAAATCATACTCAAGTGTTATATAATGTTATTTTTATTGATAAAAACGTAA
>JAPYZJ010006582.1:0-12820 GCA_030522765.1 Ophioninae sp. B BG-2022a | reverse complement strand
GGAGGTGAACTTGGGACCGGCTGTACTGGCATGGGTTTTCCGCAGTTTCCCTATGCCCGTGCCAGAAATGGCACGGTGAATACGGTACAGAGGGGGTAATTCAGCTGCGGCCGAAAGGGGGGTGGGGGGAAGGCAGGAATCAAGGTGGGGGAATAGGAACAAAAAACAAGGTGGGGGAAACAGGAGGAAACACGTTGCGGGAAAAACAGGAAGGATCAGGGAGGGGGGCGACCGTAAAAAACCCGAAGGGTACAACGGTATGGTACAACAATAAAAAAAAATATATATAGTTATAATAGTTATAATAATTTTATTTATGTCATAATATAATTATTGCATAATAAATATAATAAAATTAGTATCGTCTTTAAATAATATATAAATTACCTATTCATATATCGTATGAATTTTACTTCCGGTATTTTTATACGTCCATAGGTCATATATCATCATTCAGCAAAGCGGGCCTTTCTCGTTTCTTGAATAAACGTAGATATCCGCGTGGGTATACGAGTGTGGGGAGAGACACGTGCTGAGGAACGAATCTTCGTTTCGTTGAAGCTACGGGCGCTATGTAGCCAAAGTGAGAAACGAGAGGTGTGAGGGTGACCATAACGATCATGGGAAAGAAAAATTGTCCGTTCCCGAAAGGATCGAGGTCGACGTAGGTTTCCTCGTCTTTCTTCGTGGATGACGCGTGGGGCGATCAACCAACCAAAGAGGCAATATTTCATTTTCATTCGGTGTTCCCCTCGCGTTAGTTCCTTCCTGGAGACTTGCAAAATGTATGTTTCGTAACGCGTACCCTCTTTCTCTTGCTCCTTCGACCATCTCCAGGGAATCATCTTTGTCTACTTTTCATCCCTAACCTCCCATCTCTAAAATGCTTGGGGAAAGTTCGTAGTGAACGAGGTGACAGAGAAAATCTCATTCCCGTATGATGAAAGAACGAAGGGACGCGAGATAACACGACCTCCTCGTTCCGCAGTGTTTGCCCTTCATTTATCTTTACACACCCTGCCAGACTTACAACGACAAATAGGGCTTATAGAGTTCCAGTCGCCTTTCCCGCTCTCTTATATTTCTTTTTTCCACTTTCTTACTTGTTTTCCGTTTTCTTTACGACTTTTCGGAAAGAAACCGCTTCGAATTTGCCACTGCGAGGATGGCGCCATCTGCCCACTCCTGGTACAGCCGCTGCTCGCGCTTCCGGGCAAACTTTCTCCAATGGAGGAGGCCCGGCAAAAAGGCACGGAATTTCAGTCAGATTCGAACGCGTGGCGAGTTTTTTTCAAAAAGTCTTCCGAACCGCTAAAGGGAATTGGACAAAATTTAGGGAACGTGTTATTCGTGAAGGGACACGAGGATTGGGCGCTTGAACCCTACGCTCTTGCCCCTTATCTGGGCCCTACGAGTTCTTTCTTAAGACACATCTGTGCCTATTTCTCGGAGACCAGGACCCTCTTATACAGTGCAAAACATAGGGCTGACCCTTAAGGGCCAGGAGCTCGTCGGAGAAATTATTGCCTTGCGAATGACAGTTTCGAAACGCGCGAGCGTTCGCTGTCGAAGAAGAAAAGGGCCGAAGAACGTCTCGCCGATAGCGCCTCAGGCCTCGTACTTCGTTCTTCAAAGCGGGCCGAGAATGAATTCAGCAGCTTAAGCACGTTCAACGATATATAATAGACGGGCGGTGGGGCGAGCAGGAACTGAGGGCGGACAGTCAAACAGAAAAAAAACGTTCCCCAAGTAGCATTTTTATTCAAGAGTATTAAGGGGTGTCTTGACAAAATGGGAAAGAAGAGATTGGGGCGAAAAAGAGATAGAAAGAGAGAGAGAGAGAGAAATGGAAGGGAGTGGGATTTTCGTGCAATCACGTTTCTGATAAAGGATCAGCCAACGTGCCCAGGCAAGGAGCTCAAAAGATAGAAAGGAGGACAGAAGGAGCGAGACAGAGAGTGAGTGAGTGAGAGAGAGTGACGGAGAGAGAGAGAGAGAGAGAGAGAGAGAGAGAGAGAGATCTATAAGGGAGTGGGATACCCTTTGAAAATAGATTATTATAACTCGATGGAAGACTCGCAGGGAAGACGTTTCAGAGATTTGGACGTGGTCTTCCAAATCTCGTAAAAGGGCTAAGAGTGTAAACGATTAAATCTCGCTTCACCCTCTCTCTCTCTCTCTCTCTCTTTCTTCCTCAAAAGACTCGGCCACAAACGAGCCTAACTTTTCTTCAGCTCGGGATTAATACGGCGGCAGGGAGAGGGAGGGGGTGGGGAGGTTGCAAGAGGGATATAAACTCGAGTTATTGAATGAAACTTCTTCATGGCGAATAAGAACTTTATTATTGTTGGAGATTATATTCTGGATAAGCAATCGCACGGAAGATTCCACCTGCCCTAACTGCCCTCCAGCCAATCTCGCTTCGACAATATTATCACTCCTAATCCGCGATAGTGGAATAAGTCGAATCTCCGAATCCAAGAAACATCGCGTAACACTTTTGCCTCGTACGTTACGGAGAGAAACTGACGAGAAACCGTAGTCAGTAAAGTAGGTCTCCCTCAAAATGCAATACCAGCGGCTTTCTAATATCCACATTCTCGATAATGAGTGGCGTTTCGAAGAAAAAACGTGGTAAAAACGTTTTCGGACGAAACCAAAATGGCGTCTCGGAACACGCATTTCGTGCGCTACCTTTTAACTTGGCTGGATTATCTTCGTGAATAATACACTCGTGATAAATCACTGGAAGCGAGTTCCCGGAAGTAGAGAGGGCCGAGTGAATTTTATAGGTCGAAGGCCCGTTGCGGCCGGGAGTAAAAATGAACTCTCAGTGAGGAGGTTAAGGGTTCTCGGAGGAGGCTGGAAATTTCACCGCCAGGGCTCGCCTTCTCGATCTCCCAGGAGGCAAGACGTCCAACGTCCAGACGTTAGTTTAAGCAGGCTCTCGATTACCCGTAACGTCGAGAGAATGAGATATCCTGTTCGGGAAGATGAATGCCCAGAATTTATCTTCCCAGAGCGTGTGTACCGACCTCTAACGTAGCTTGTAGCTAAAAAAAGAAAAAAAACGTCCGAAAAAAAGTAAAGTCTTGGTCGGTACAAGCCGCGAGGAAAAGCCACTGATGGGGATGAACCTCCCAACTATTTCCACCAAGCTGAAACCTCCGCATCCCTATACTTTATTCCTTTTTCCTTTCAACCCTTATTCTCAAATTCTCATCGCGCTGGACTACTCCACACCTCATCCTCTCGAATAATTTTACGAACCCCGAAAAAAAGCTCTTCGTTACCACAAACGTAAATAAAAATTTACCCCCGGCAAAAAAGTCTTTCAATAAAATTCACGACTTTTTGTCCCTCCTTTCGACAACGACGCAACCTCCCATTCTCTAAACTCGAACATCCGCCAAACCAGAAAAAAAACACTTTCGATTTTCAGGGATGTCCACAACATTTCTTATTTCGCCCTTTCAGACTCGAAACACCCTCTTCTGAACCTCTAACCCCTACCCTTCGTTTTCCTACTACCGCCCCCCCCTCCCGCCCTTCGCTCTTACTCTCGATTCTTCTCTCATCGTTTCATCCTCCCCTGGCAAGTGGGTACCGGAAGCTGAAGCAACATCAGTTTACACAAACTTTCTCGTGTTATTTTAACGAGTCGGGTAACAGATGGCTCCGGGACGAGGGTCGAAGAGGAGGGGCGCGGAGGGGGGGGGGGTTAATAGTTGCGGAGGGCTCACTCGACAAGTATCGCCTATATACACATTCGCCCTTTCGTATCTTCTATATATACACAGGGGGTGGTTTCGTCCCAGGCTCACGTTGAAAAATGATTCCGTAAAAGTGTTTTGGTACACGAGAGAGCGAAACTCGAGTCGTTTCTCGTCGAAGTTGGCAAAAGAAAAACACAGCAGAGCCCCAAAGTCTCGAGTACACGCGAGGGCAGCGGGATGATACCGGTCGAGGAATGGGGGTTGGTTGGCCGATGGGGTGGCGTTGAGAAGGGAAGGGAGGGGGTGGTTGAACGAGGATGAGAAGGGATCTTGGGATCGGGGGTTGGGTTGGGGGTGGTTAGGGGTTAAAAGAAGATGAAGAGGATTCCACGGGACATGGGGGGTGCGCGGCGGTGGTTTCGACTCGGGAGAACCGTAAGAACGTGCGAACCGCGGCAACGAGAGAAATGGCAAAACAAAAGCGGCGCGAATGTACTTTTTCTTTTTTTTTGCGAGTACGCCGCCTCACCCCGCAAGAGAATATTTCGGTATCGGGATCCTACCGAAGATGTTTTTGGGCTAGTGGATTGAACGGCGCCTGCGTTTAGCCGGAGAAATCTTTTTCGGAGTGTTTCATCCGACGAGGTTTTTCTTCAAGCCTCTTAGGTGCATCCCCTGAAGAAAATTGCCGCCGGGGAGAACCTGAGGGATGGCAATTGAGAAGGGGTTGAAACGGGTCTGCATACGCTTAGCGCCACAAGAACTAGCTCGGTTTTTAATATTTTTTGTTACGGGGGTATCAGGTTGACGAGGCTGGAGCTTTACCCACCGTTATTACCTGTTCTTGCAAAACTTCGTGGTCTTTTTTCAAAAAAGGTGAATAAATGATCGAGTTATCATTACTTGAAGTTCCATCGTTGATGAACGATCGCTGCGGTCACTTTTCTGAAAATGATCCTTATCTTAAAAAAAAGCAATTTCTCGTAATAATACAAATTTTGTTTGTATTATTACTGTATTAATTTTAAATTGATATATTTAATTAAAAAATATAATTTCAATTGTATATTGACTATTTTCCTTATTGGTACGCGCGGTTAGCGCTTTTTACCTGTCCCCTTCGTATTCATATTTTCAGCATTTCTCTTCCCTGTTCCGCCATATTTTCTTCCCTGTTTCACCGTAACTTCCCCATTCAGCACCCCACCAGAACCTACCCCCCATTGCGGCCACAGCCGATTTACGTGACACTATACCGCATTTGCCGAGGGCACGAGGAAACTGTGAAAAACCTGTACCTGTATAGATGGCCACGTAGGTATCCTTCTGATTCCTTGGTGTACAGACTTTTTGTTAAATTGTGTACACCAAGGCCTCAGAAAAATCGGCCTCCCGCTCACTGGTCGATACGCCAGCCAGAACACAGCTAAGCGGTCACCGCACCGAGTATCAGCCTCTCTCGATGCTGCTTGACATCAGTGATCGCCCGAGCCGCACTCCGACCGCTCAACCACCAGCGCCGGTCAATTTCAATTTTTCAATTTTCACTTGACAATATAAATTTCATTTCGTAGTTATTACTGAATTTTTAAATGAAAGTAACTAAACGGAACTTTTCTTTTCATTTTCCAAAATTTTGGGGGCTGGAAAATATGTAATAAAAATAAATACTAACATTCCCCAGGCTGGAAACTCAATCGCCGAGTACAATCCGACTCGAGTAAACCCCATCACACCCGCGAAATTTTACCCTCCGCGATCATTCTCAATCATCGATTTTTTAACGAAAAAAAAATGAAATCCGTTGGAGAAATCAACGTGCGACGGTGCATAAGGAAGTGAAAAGGGGAGGTGTGCTCGGGGAAGAAAAGGCGTTGTCAAGAGTGATACGAACCGGCGTCAATTTCCTGATGAAAATAGATAAGGGCTGTCGGAGGGCGAATCGGCCGATGGTTCGATCAGGCGGACAGCCGAGCAGTGGAGGGGCCAGAGGATGGGGGGGTTGAGGCAAAAAGACGCGGAAATGCCACGGAAAGAGGTGACGATCAATCTGTTGGCTTTTTCGGAAATTAAAGTCACGTTCCCGTTAACTCGATTTAATTCACGATTTATTGGCGTAAAGTTACTTATCTACGTGTCCACCCCCCCTCCTCTTCACCGCCACTGTGTCTGTCAGCCCGATCCGCCCTCTCTCGCACTTTGGAATTGTATTGATTTTACGCAAACGCGCGCGCGTCCCCTCGGCGCAGGTAGGGTTGTCGTCGTAGCTCTCGGCCCTTTCCTTCGAACACCCGGCATACCCCCCCCCCCCCTTCCCGACCTCTTCGCCCTGGACGCTTCGTGCTCTCAGCTATCTTTTTTCTATTGTTCCAATGGGAGTTCAATAATTCCGAGATACAAGGGGCAGTACGAAATTGAAGAGGATCAACGAGCTCGTCGATTCGGGCGTCGAACTCTTCAGGGAAAGATCGGCCGTTGCCGATTCGTCTCCGATTCGCCATGTTTTTTGTCTTAGGGTATATTTCTACGTTTTTTAAGAATATACAGTCAAGATTTTTTCACCGATCGGCAGTAAATTGGTCGGTAACGATCTTGTCTTTTAATAGCTGTTTCACCCCGTAACACCCTCCCGGATTTTTACGGCACCTCTCCTCCTCTGTTCCTTCCTGTTTTCCCCCACCTTGTTTCCTCCTGTTCGCCCCTTGCGGCTGCAGCCGACTTACCCCCTCTGTACCGTATTCACCGTGCCATTTCTGGCACGGGCATAGGGAAACTGCGGAAGACCTATGCCCGTACAGCCGGTCCCGAGTTCATCTTCCGGCCGGGGAACGAGTTTCACCGAAGAATGCTAAAGAAAAATCTCAGCCACTACCGGGGTTTGAACCTTGGACCTCCCGATCTGCTGACCGCTATCCGCGCCTTAACCCGCACGGCCACAAACCCAAACAAACCTCTATGAGCGGAAATGAGATTGTGCTCCCTTGAACTCTCGCTTATTCAGGTTTGACTGTATTTGGTTTCGGTTTTTTGCCGATTCAATTAATAGCGTCGAACTCTTTAAGGAAAGATCGGCCGTTGCCGATTCGTCACTGATTCGCTGATCGGCAATGCCTTTGGCTTGGAGAACATTTGTACGTTCTTTAAGAATATTCGGTTGAGGTTTCTTTACCGATCGGCAGTAAATTGATCGTTAACGATCGTTACCGATCGTGTCTTTGAGTTTTTAAAAATATTTTCTAAGAATATTTGGTTTCGGTTTTTTTGCCGATTCGATGATCGGCATCGAACTCTTCACGGAAAGATCGGCCGTTGCTGATACGTTATTTAAGAATAATCGGTTGAGGTTTTTTTTACCGACCGGCAGTAAATTGGTCAGTAACGTTCATATCTTTGAGGATATTTATTTATTTTTTAAGAATATTTGGTTTTTTTTACCGCTTCTCGGTAAATTGATCGGCTGATTGATACCGATCGGTAATACTTCTTTCGGGTCACAGTAGCCGTAATCTCAAAAGGCATACTCCACTGTCAGCGATTCCAGCAGACTTGTAAATTTTGTGAGGATATTTCGACGCTAAATTTTTACTGGTTTTACGCCGTTTTTAACCTTCTCTAATCCCTCCAGGGAGTATCTAGGGATGGTAAATGTTTTTTTTTCAACTTTTCTTCATGCATTCGCGATGGGCGTTGGTGGTTTCCATTATTAAATGGGAAATCGAAATAAATCGGTATTCGTTTTGGTAAATTATTGGCCGATCAGCAAAGATCGGCGACTCTCCTGATCGATCGGCTTTGAATATGAATATGCTATATAGTTGTAGCACTTTCAGGATATCCGTAAATGTTGTGAAAATATTCCGTTGCCAATTTTTCACCGATTTGCATATTTTTGAGGAGAATATTTTTATTTTCTCCATTTTTCTTCATACACTCCTAATAATATTTGGGAATATGCATCATGCGAGAAGTTGAAAAAAATGCCGCCATTGATCAATTTCCTCATCGGTCAGAAGTGAGTAATTTTGTACGGGCTTTCCTTCTGGAATTCCTGGCAGATCAGCGGGGTAATTGTCAAGATGTAGTTGCCATAGGAAGTGTTCGAAAATTGTTCGTCGATTCTCGCACGAAAAGCAGAAGTTCATCCATTTATTAGATCACCGTGTGTTCTTGCTATAATTCTTCGGCACTCAGGCACTTACGAGTCCCTCGCGGAACATCTGAAAACCTCATTACTCAGCATTAAGTTTGACAATGGCAGCACTGCAAAATCCTCCGCTACCAATATCCCGCAGATCCTTTCCGGTACCGCCATTTCTAGGAGGATTCGCTGTATCGATTTGATTCCTCCTTGAAAAGCAATACATTACGATTCCTGATGTTCTCGGCCCCGTCTGACTTCGATGTGAGAGGCTTTCGGTACATAACGTACGACCTCCGTCACTTCCGTGCTCCACAAGTCCTTTCGATCTTCGTTTCCGCCACGCGAACCGTTCATTTAATAAAGAACGGCCATTTTTATTTCCACTTCTGTCCAGCACTTTCCGAATGAAAAAACACTCTAACTGTCCTTCACTGGAAGTGAAGTTATTTGGAGTCAGGCCACCGGTTGATATGTTTCCAAACCATCGTTTCCAAAATCCAAATAAATCCAAACCAGCCGACCTAACCTCGTATTCTCACTGTCCTTCGTCAAACGTTAAATCATTTGGAAAGAAGCCCCTACACTGGGAAAAAAATGATATTGTCAAAATGGGTCTATTGGATTTTTTTAAATTTGGATCAACTAAACCATCATATTATTAAGTATTTGTATTATCAAATATTTCGTAGTGAATTGTATTTTTACAATTATTTATATCGAATAAATTTATTTTTATGATATAAATAATTTTGATTTAATTTAAATATTTCTCTTAATTTTTAATTTTAAGTTAATATTTGGATATAGGTATGATTTGATTATTTATTTATTTCGATTTTTACCAAAAACATTTTTTAAGATTTTTAACAAAAAAAAAAAATATATATATATATATATATATATATATATATATATATATATATATTTACATAAAATATGTGATTACTTATTCACAGGATATACCTATTGTTATTGAAATATATTTTTTATACATTGGAAAAAGGGTGTAATTGAATTTTATCCTTATCTACCGTAAAATGGGGCTACTTGGATACCATTTCTGAACCCTAACTACATGGAGCAACAAGATGCAAACACATAATAAACAAAATCTAAGCTTACCGGACTTTTATGTTACAATTTCTACAGAAATGAAGTTGTGTCCAAGTAGCCCCTGGGTGTAGTAGGCGAGTAGCCCCACTTTACGGTATTTGATTCAAATATATATAATTCTTGCCGATAATGTCCGAAACAAATAGGAAAGAAAAACCCTATTTTATTATAATAAATCTTATTAATATTTCATTTTCTTTTTCTCGGTGCATAGTTGATCCATTTCCAAGCAACCATTACCGAAACCGAAACTAACCCAAACCAGCACACACCTTCTCAAAAAGTCATACGATTAGGGTTCTTTCATTCACTAGGCCACGTCTCGACCCGTAGTCACGTGATTCGCGAAAGCAATGAGATTATATCTGATTTCAGGCCGCCGCTATGTGGCCTGGAGTGCTGCCGTTGGTGGTGTTACTGACAGCCCTGATACACTCCACGAGGTGAGTACATTTCGAGTTTCCTAGTTCACTAATGTGATTTATCCTAGACTCGATAATGGAACTTGAAACGAATGGCCGATTGTCCACATTTTACGTTTATCCTCTATTTTGGGGTTACGAGTTTGGTTTGCGGTGTCTACAGTCACTTAATCGTCGTCATTGAAATGTTTTTTCCGACGATTAAGAGCGTGCTGTCAGCGAGAGGAGGTTTTTTCGACGTGACCAAAGTATAATATGTGAATAAACAAATTAATTATATTATTACCATGGTGTTGAGATCAATCGAGTTGCGACCGGAAATAGCGTAAAAAAAAATTTCGCAAAAAAATCTGAAGAAATTCGTATGAACTAAACAGAACGTAACGCAACTTTTTACCGTCTTGAGATTTTTTTGTAAACCTCGTCGTTTTCATACTCCGGAGCAATTTTCATATTGTGTATTTTTTTCGAAAAAACGAAATATTCTTGAGAAAAAAAATCGCAAAAATTTTTCTATAAAACGAAATTGTAGGAAGATTTTTACTGTAAAAGGGGTCCACTCACAAAACAACAAAAAAACGACAAAAAATTGTCGTTTTCAAAACTGGGTGCCGAGTGTAAAAAAAATCGTACAAATTTTTTTGACACGCCAAAATGTAGGTGAAATCTAGGTGAAATAGAAGTAGGTGAAATCTCCCTCTTTAAAATGCCGTTGGTCAAATTGGCCTAGCCCAACTACCGGCGAAATGGCATAAAGAACAGTTCGGGCACTTTTTCGAACCTTTGTCCGGAAACTTTCCGACGGTAGTGTATATGTTGCCGCATTTATTCAAATTCAGGATTTCCGAGAGCTGACAAATTTCTAGTTTGGTTTTCGGTGTCTGCAGTTACGCCGGTCTCCGCAGATGGCGCCCCTGTTGCCCTAATCCGGACATATATGTTTTGCCCGCGTTCATTCAAATTCAGGATTTTCGAGAGCCGACAAATTTCCACAAAAACTCTGGATTATGATATAATTATTTTGACGATTGTTACAAGAGTGGATGTTTCGCTTGTTCGCATGGAAATTAAGCGGTCCAATTCATTCGCGACACTTGTTGATCAGGCTCTACACGCCCGGTCACGCGTTTGTGTACTCGCTCTCGTACCTACGACCGGTAACTACCCCCCTCCCCCTCTGCCCGCCCGCTCTCTCTCTCTCTCTTTCTCTCCAACCCTGTTTCAAACTGCAGTCGTTAAGCCCTGCCAAGTGCTTCGGAGCCCTAACAAGCTTCTCCACGAGCTTAAAACACGCCCCATGTATACGTTGCTTCGCGTTGATGCCGCCAGTTTCTCTTTCTCCACACGATTTTCCAACCCCAAACATCGCTCCAGCTTCCAAACGGATCACGTGACTTTTTTTCACCGATGAAAATTACACCGGATGTTTTTCCGCTATCGATAGACTCCCCTCAAAAAACAACGAGTTTTCGGCAACTCGTAGAGAATTTCAGGCTGGTTTACACTTTGAAATGATTTCGAGGACGAAAAAAAAAATTACGGACCAACTTTTTGAAAATTCAAAAATTCCAGATCATTGTAGGTCTTGTCAGAAAATTACCTGGATGCGCCATTCGTTGAGGATTGTTTGGGCTGGAGACGCAAAGAAGGGCGTGGGAACGCTCTTAACTAGGAATTACTAGACCCAATTAGTAACTGCAATTACTCATTAATACTATATTCAGTTTATAACTAGAATTACCTCAATTGTTACTAAAATCACTAAGAATTTCTAGGGTTATGCCAACTGGTAGAATTGACAAGCAATTGTTGAAAGTACCCCTGTGAGTAACTAGAATTACTAACGAATACTACAATCAGTTTTTAGTTATCCCTTGAGTGTGAGACCGAGTACCCGGGTGCCCACCTCGTCACATATTTGCTCGTAATTTGTGTAAATCATAGTTAATGTTAATAAATGTTTTATCGGGGTCATGGAGGTTTATAAATAAACAAGTACAATAATTTATGGTATGAATACAATAAAGATTTATTCATTTTTCGCAATTTGAACATGTAACATGAGTCACCGAGTGCTCATCGCACACAAGTTTCTCGCAATTTTTACAACTTTTACGAGTTTTCCTGCGCCTTTTAATTGTTAATTTATAACAAATATGGCATGAGCCGGTAATTACTTTTCGCCCAGAACTATCGCGAATCTCAGTTTCTCTAATCGCAGCAGTGGAAGCAGAGCTTGAGGAACCTATCATGCTTTCGATCGCGAGTCTCGCTGAGTGATGTCGCATGATTTGAATGTTCGAAGAGCGATTCTCAATCACTGGTTTCGTAAGTTCTTCGCTCAATTGGCGCAAGAAACTACGACGCTCATTCGTTTTTTCTTGAGCATTTTATTATTTTCATAAAAAATAATGTATGCGGCAAGGGCATCAACATCAAGTATGTTGAAAAAAATTGCAAGAGGCCCCCTCTGAGTGCGCCTATGCGTCGTGTATCGCGTCACCATTTGGTCCATCGTGTCGACCTTATATTTATTGTAATATTATATTTACGTCTCTGGTAGGACGCGAAAGAACACAAGGCAACGAAAAAATTACTAGTAAAGAGACAGCGGGCATACATTTATAGGACATGGCCGGGGCTACCCGCTGGCCGGGGCTATTCGCCTTTCCCCTAAGGGTTATATTCGCCTCTCCATTCGTCACTAAAATGACTAGCAATATCTAGAATTATTCCAACTCGGAGAACGAGCAATTGTTGAAAGTAACCCAAATAAACGAGAATTACTAACGATTACTAATGTTATATCAGTTTGTAATTAGCATTATTGCAATTTAGCAACTAAAATCAACAACAATCACTGTCATTATTTTTATTAGTAATTGGAATTACGGGGAATTACTGCAAATGTCCCAATTAACGAACAGAGTTACTAATAATTAGTAACTAGAATTACTAGCCCCGATTACTAAATGAGAGCATCCATCATTATAACTATCCGAATTACTAACAATTGCAATTAGCTGTAATTACTAGCTGAAAGTACTAATCGTAATTGTTTTTAATGATTACTAGTTTCAATAACCAATAAACTAACGAACTAGCATTACTATCTCCAATTACTGACTAGAAATTGGGAACTAGAATTAGTATCCCAATCACTAACTAGCCCGAATAGCAGTTACTAGAATTCTTCAAAGTACTAATAACCGTTTCTAGTTCGAATTGTTAACTACAGCTACTAACAATTACTGCAAATTACTAGAATTACTCCAATTATCAACGATTACTACCGAACATCCCCACTAACTAGAAATATAATCAGATGAGTAGGCAGGGGGAATGGCGCTCACTGGGTAATGGCGCTCACCTCTGTATCTCTGTCAAAATAGTGCGTAGTATCACGCCATTTCGGGTAAAGGGTGAGG
>JAPYZJ010006580.1:0-18909 GCA_030522765.1 Ophioninae sp. B BG-2022a | reverse complement strand
CTGGGACCCATACATGCTTATATGAATCGTCTTAGAATTTCACCCCCTACCTCCCATTTCAAGGATGACATTCTTAGCTGGGACACCCTGTATATATATATATATAGAAATTTCATCCATATATAAAAATGTTTTATAGGAAACTTTTATTTCTACCAGCAATCATGGAAAACCCTAATATATAGTGAATTTCTAGGTAATTATTGATAATAATAATAATATGATCCAAACGAATGATTTTAACTTAAAAATTCAGCAATTTTTGACTGAGCATTTGGAGCAGATGTACAGTCACTAAGGAAACCTCAGTCGAACACATGCCAATATCATCGAATTTTAACTTAAAGTATCATTAAAAGTTGACAATGAACGTTTCTAAGTGTCAATTTATAATTAGATTATCTATTCGTAAGGCTAAACATGTAGGCGGTTTTCATTCAAACCCTACAAGTGAATTCATTTTCGATAATTCTGTATTTTGTAAAAACGACGTAACACAGATTTTTCTACATCATTTAGGAAAACAGGGTTTAAGAAAACGGATCGAGGGTTTTTATATATGTGCCAAATCTTGCTGAATAATTTTATGAAATCTCCAATTTTTTGTGCCTTCTCTTATATTTTATTAGCCCAGTTTTCAATTTTTGTTTTGATAATTTTCAGAGAGCAATTGATTGAAAAAATCGAAGAGTGCACTCGCCGCCTTGAAGAGGCTAACAAATCATTGGTGACTTTGGGATCACAATCATCATCGGCTAACCAATTAAAAAAACAATTCCAAACACGTGAGTCTTTTTTTCTATCCCTCTTAATTTTCACTTCTCTTCGCGCACGATATTACACTCCCTTTGTCGACTAAAGAGCCGTGAAAAAATTTGATGTCGTTCCCTCCGGGGGTTGCTCGGCGCTCTTTGTGCTATTGATCAACAGAGCGCGAGGCATCGTCGAAAAAATAATATCAAACGATTTTTTTATTTTTTATTTTACGGCTCGTTATATGAACGGCGAAATCCAATTTTGACAGCAATAAAAGTCTGGAATATCGATGAAAAAATTCATCGTGATTTCTTATAACTTGAATTTTTTTAAACAATTCTATGAGGCATGAAAAACGGAACGCCACGATAATGGAAATCGAGTAATTCGAGTATGCATTGAACAAGAAAATGCTATCGGAAAATGCAACGAATCAATCTGGTCAAGGTTAAAAACGAATATTTTACAAACATCAAAAACATAAATTCGCAAAAAAAACATTTTTTAAATATTATTTGCCATTTCTATGAATCGCCCTATAATTAGAGTTTAAAATACTATAATAAAATAGAAAAAAACATTGCTCAAGAGATCAAAGCCCGAGCAACAAGTTTAATGGTTTTATATTTTTTTAAACCGTCTAAGCCCTTATGGCAAATTGCACTCTGAATAAAATAGAGGACGCGTTGAAATCCGTCATATTTGAATCCATGATAATTCCCATTTTTTAATTTCGATCATTTAATCGAAGGTGTAACTATTCAGCGTTTTCGGAAACGTAAAAAAAAAAGAACCGAGATTACAATTTATTTTTTAATTTATTCAATATTTCGATTCATAATTTCATAGATATCAACAGGTTTTACTATTTTTTTACATCTCTCTAAATTAATGCTGTAAAAAAAATAAATCTAATATAAATTTAAAAAATAAATATAAATAAAAAAATGATTTCTCTAAAAACTTCGTAACAAAAAATTATTTGGAAAAAAAGATTGGAGAGCATGACGACGGAGTTATTCGATAATGGTCCATCAACGATTTCCGTTGCACCGAATACGAGACTCCAGAGGATTTGATAATTTTATAATTAGAAATCCGTATTGATTAATTTCGTATGGTGAAAATCGTGGACTGTCACGAAGTATTCGACATCCGAGTGATCAAGTCGGTTCACGGTGAACACATTTGGCACAGCGGCCAGTACCAAGATTCTGCGCAAGTCTAGATGTGAGTTATCAAACTTTGATCGATTCCATGGCCTCCCCCTCTCGCCTCCATCTGCCACCCCATCACCATCGGAGAATCGAAATTATTCCGGACATGTGTGAAGGGTGAAACTAGGAATTCTCAGGCTGCCTCTCTTCCCCCTTCGATCCACTTCCGGAAGCTCTAGATGTCTCTTCCTCGACGCCTCGAGGTCCAAATATCGGAGAATATACGATGCATTTCGGAGCACACATGCGTCCGTATTTTATATCGGACGTCATTGTGACATGACGATTCATCACGTAATTCTATGTACGAAAATACTGAGTGAAGAAAAGGTAGATTGTTTAGGTTGGCTGACTGATCGACTCATCAACGTCCTGAACTGCTGAAGGTAGAAACGTGAAATTTAAAGGCCATGTTGATTCCATGACAAATATGATAACATTTAAAAAAGGATTTTTCAAAATTTCATTTTAAAAGGATAAAATAGAAGACGCATAAAAATCCATCATTCTCAAAGTAACATCATAATAATTCGTATTTCGATTTTTGGTTATGATAACATTCGAAAAAGGAGTTTTCGATATATAATTTTTAAATAATAATTCGTATTTCGACTTTTGATTGAAAATAAATTCTTAAGGGGTTGATTCACCGGAAAGGATAATTCTTAAAAAAGTATTTTCAAATGAAGAAAAAGAGAAGAAATGAAAAACGCTTGATATTGTTGAGAATTTTTTATGAGAGTTTGAGAGATTAAAAAAAATTAACGTTCTAAGATTTTTCAAAAAATTGTTAAGTTTCAAATAGTTTGTAAAAACGATGCAAAACTGTAATATCAGGGAGAATAAATGATTATGATGACAAATGATAATATTCGTGACCCAAACAAACCCAAACCCAAACCAATATCTCTCCCATTTTATGGGAAATTTAGAATTGGGAAATTCAGTTTTGAGTTTGATAAAGACAAGGTTCCCAACGGATCGATAGGGTTTACCTGTTCTACAGCAAAACCGTTAGAACTCTCACACGTAGGTTGTTTGCGGTTTTGTCTCAAACGCACTCCTCTCAAATGTTCACTAAGTTTACCTTATAATCACCCTGAACGTGAGCGAATTAATTTATTCACCCCCCGATATTCGTACGGTAACTGGCTACTCGGAACCTGCCCTACCTATCAAAGCAAAATTTCCCATTGACGTTAAATTAGCCCGCGGGCCTGCTAAACGTTACAGTGTTGATACAACGTTACGCTTTTATTTCTTCTTTGCTCGATCGATAAAACTTTGAAAAAGTTCGAAAAAGTTCGAAAAAGTTCGAAAATAAGAAAAATTGTAAGAATACATTCGAGCAGTTGAAAAATAATCGATATAACCACTAAATTATTCAACGAAATGTTTTTAAACAATTCGTGTTAATAACTCAATTATTTTGAAAGGATTACGAAGTAGATAATAAAAACTCGCCAAAATTTGTAAAAGTTTGAAGAATATTTTTTTCAGAATAATAATAAACGAATTATTTTAGAATTCGTCTCTAAATAATTGATTTATATACAATAAAAGATTTTTTTTACTGTTCGAATTTATTCTCCCGAATGTTCCTATATTTGTGAATTTTTTACTGTTTAGTGAAAAACTATAACTTAATTCGTGTAATTTACAAAGGTAATTTACGAAGTTCGATTTTATGAAAAAAAAAATTCTAATTTCGGACGTTCATTGTACATGCATATGCGTTATCATAAAAATGCTGATAATGAATACAGCCAAATTTTTGTTGCACGAATTTTATCATTGCTGGGAAAATGGAAACGCGAACCAATACACTCGATCCTTTTCACGAGATTGCATACCAACGTTACAAAAGTACAGTTGATAAGGAACGAATTTCAATCCGAGCCAGAGATTTTGAGATTAACCTTCGGGAGGTCAGATTCACCGAACGACTTCAATTTCGGCAGATCCCACATCGCACAGTATCGTCGTCGCAATAATCTCATTTGTATGCTGCAATGCATAGTGTTCTATCGTATGGACCTATTGATGACCGAGTGACCAAAAGGAACAGCATTGTTCCCTCTAGTCGCTATAGTTAATTCGGTCGGACCTAATGTATGCTAAGCTTTCGAATTTCTTGAAACGATCGCATAAACATTAATATGAAACGACGAACATAGCTTACAATATCTCGTGTTCATTAACATTATGTACATTAACATGAGACATCATACGTGAGTATATTTAATAAATCTTTTTTTATTAATAAATTCATCATAAAATAAACTGAAAAAAAGCGAAATGTAAAAAATACACTAGAACATGAAAAATAATCAAATGAACTATAATATTTATTATATAATATTATAGTTCGTTTGATTATTTTCCATGTTCTAGTGTACTTTTTACATGTCTCTTTTTTTCAGTTTATTTTATGATGAATTAATTAAATTAATTAATTATATTATTGCTCATTAACTTAATTAATTTATTATTAAGTAAAATTCTTAAATCGACTTCGTGAATAAATCATTGTACATACATGTGCGAAATAAATAAATTAGAAGTCGGTTTTTTTTTATTTTCAGTGAAAACTACCCAAAGTAATGAAGAAACATGATATGGTCTAAACAGGCTTCTCGTATAAGAAACATCTTTAGAGTCCATTATCAGAAACTCATCAAATTTGCATGGGCGCACGTTGGAAGTGCGTACTAACAAATTTACCTAAATGGGAAATAATATATGAATATATATATATATATATATATCCATTTATTACTTTCCTTTTAGTTAAATAATAAATAAATAAATATATATATATATATTCATTTATTATCCGATGAATGACATTCCGTCAGACGACACCCTGTACATATACATATTATAATTAATTTATGTTTTCATTAATTTTTTTACATTATTGAAATGTAATTCTACATCGATCGGAATAACCAACGGTTATTTCGACGCTCCTCGTATATACCTAATGGCTGAGCCCTTTACGTACCAAAAGTAATCATCATTATTCGAAATTTCTCCCGACCAGTAGTTCTCGCGAATGAATCGGCTGGTTTCGGATTTCACACGTCGAACCTGATACGTTGTGATCTTCTTCATAAATACGATTGTACATCGTAATATTTCGAATCGAAGGATGGGTTGTAATGGTTGGTTGGATCGATGTATGCACCCTGCATTCAACGTTATTCATTTATTGCTCGATACACTTTAATCAAGATTGGTCAGAAATCAAATTATGATTTTCTCATAAAAAAAGAGTTGTACTTTCCAATTATCTGTTTTTCAGCAGTGAAACCTTAAGCGTCTGTTTTTTGTACTTTTCGTAAATTTTTGTAAATCCTACATCGAAGGATCTAATTCTGTATTCTGTGTAAATATTTCAATGAGATTTTTATTAATCTCGATGGGTGATAATTACCGGAATTTTTCCATTTTCTTATCAGAGTTTGACCGGAACTGCTTCTGGAAGGATTTTGCTTGAATAATTTCCGCTCAGAAACACCAAATCGTTTTATGCAAATTGAAGGAACTGAGCAAGAGTAAAAAGTCGATGTTCCAGGCACTGAAAGGACGATGCGCTAGTATTGATTATCGTTTTATCGTTTCTCATCGTGTACGCGAACGTAGAAGCGTCTACAGGCAGATACAGACAGGCAAAGTTGTATGGAGGTTTGCAGGCGTCACCGTGATCCTTATGGTATGCGTAACGTGGAATATTATTCCGCGCCCTCGCTCTTCTTCGTTCCTGTTTGCTCTCATTGATCACATCACGATCGCGGAGCTTCGAGAGCAATCGAAGCATTCCCGTGCTCCATGTATCCTGACGAGAGAATTAATACCCCGTTGGTATTCGCTTTTACGTATCCGTTTGTCAATTAAACGTCAGCGTAAACGTTATCATCGATAGTGACTGCACGGTACGAGAGCCCGTCATTTAAACAATTCAATAACCGGGAACCTATATTTTTATTCAATTTTGAGTGACTTCGTAGCCTATGGCAACCGATTCACTTGATTTCCCATCATCCTCAAAATGCTCTTGATTGATCACGGTTCACTGGTCACACGAAATTGAATTTTCGATCTTTCGATAATCAGTGATATTTTTATTCAATAAAGAATTTAATGAACATTGTATTCAATCGCGAATTGAATACATTTTTTATTAACAATTACTTTGGAGACTATTGCAATCGATTGAAAAAGTCAATAAATACAATTCCATTCGCAATTGAATAAAATTGTGATTCAATTGCAATCGAATTTTCAATTGAATTATTATTTTATTGAAAATGTAATTTACAATTAATGTAATTACTAGTAATATTTAATTTGATAATGAATTTAATTAAATGTATTATCAAACTAGTTTCCCAAAACGCTAATTAATAATAAATTTAATAACTAAAATTAAATTTTCTTCATTTACATTACAAATCTTGAAGAAAATCATCAACACTTACATATAAATAAAAATCGGTGTATGAATAAAAACTTTGTTACATTGAAACATTTAATTTTCAATTATTGTTTAACGTCTTCATAAAAACATCGCTCGTAACTGACAGATATTACTATCGGAGATGTAAGGTACCTTGATTGGCTCGTAACCACGAGGCAATGAAGGATTCGCCATTGCCCTGACGTGGAACAGCAATCGCACGTGTCAAACGTTTCACCCGAATTTCCGATGTTCCAAAGTGGAATCTCAACCTCGAACCTCGCCGCTCGAAAAATTCGGGTAAATTTGTCAGACATCGTCGGGGGCTGGTTCTATCAAACATTTCAGGAATGTAACCGTATCCATGATTATATGAGCTATATAGCGGATCAACTCCCGCGGTTATATATACAACCGTCTCTACAGGTATATATACCCAGATTATGTATATAAAATTTCCATATATATATAAAGTCATATGCATGCGTACGATCGTGTGCACATGTACGTCAAATCGATATGGCTCGACCTTTTCGCCACAGGCAGCATTTGCCTGTCAACGTGCCGAACTTGCCCCGAAATATTAATTGTTTACTCCAAAATATTTATTATTAATTTCCTGTACGCGAATACGGACTGTATAAACATTAAATTAATTTATAAACATGTATAACCATACATGTATACAAATGTGTAAACATTTTATATACTTTTCATAAGTATATAAAAATGTATATTTATATAAATTTTTAAAAACTTTGTATAAACTATTTATAAACTATTTATACACTTTTTTATAAGAATAATAAATGTTTCCTATAAAATATTTATTATTCATTTCCTATAAAATAATAGGAAATGTATAAGAAATAAAATTAATTATTTATATTATATAAGAATAACCAAGTCATCCCTTACAATATCGGATATTTATTTAAAAAAAAAATTCTAATAAATTTCCTATAAATAAAACCGGTAATGCCCTGATTATGAATATTCTGAGTATTTTTGTGAAAACGCCATTTGTAAAATAAATATGAAGTTATTTTTTAAAATTCTTTATATTAGAAAAAAAATGTTTTATACTTAAATATATGATGAAGAATCCCATTTAACATAATTCTCATTCATTTTAGTATTCTCAACAAAAAAAAAGATTGCAAAGTCTGCACTTAATTTTTTCCACTGGAGTTTTTCTACCCTTAAAATTGCCAATACGTCGATGTTCCTCGGAAAATTTGGGTTTTGAAAATCCACTGTTGAGCATTCAGTGAACCAAGATGCGATATGTACTGGTGATTTGACAACGAATCAGTGGTGCATCCTTAAAAAAAAATCATCGTCAAAAAAACGTGATTCTCCAAAAACCTCATTTTTAAAAAAAGGCTTCATTTTAACACTGCGTACTGTAGTCCTCCGGCCAACCCGGTCGAACGATTTACAACCCTTTTGTTCATCCTTCACGTACTATGTAGAAACACTGGTATCTCGGTTGTCCATAAACCTCTAAACTCTGAATAGCACTTTTGCCCGATCGGTCGGCGATTTCATAAAATTTCACGGCGAAGTTCGCCCAGGAGGATCATAAAGAAGACCAAATATTAAATATTCGATTCCATAGAGAATGCAACGGATAATATCGGTCTATTCAAATTTTTCTCGTAGCGCACAATATATTTCGCGATTTCGATTTATTTACGAACTCCGATAAACAAATCTATTGAATCGGCTATATTTATTAAAAACTGGTGCAATATAGAAAATGCAATCTTTGATGAAGAATTTTTTAATTTTCAATTTAAAAAACTATAAACGAGATTGCATAATTCATTAGAACGTCATATTTTATAACAAAGAAGATGGATCAAAATTGTCCTATAACCAAGTGAAATATCTAAAAAAAAAAGATAAAAATGTATTTAAAAATATGGCATACTTCCGAAGTTCATTTTTTTACACCTTCATATGAAAAAATTGCTATGAAAATAGTTCAGGCGCTGTTAAGAAAAAATCGTTCGTATGAGTATTTATGGACCGATTTAAAAAATTCTTTTTTTGTTTGAAAGGGTACCCCCAAGCTAGTCCCACTGCAATAAAGTCAGGTCTCCAGAATCCTGGAGAAATGAAAGTAAAATCTCAAATGTAAGCTCATTTTTTTTCTATTAAGGTAGTTTTTAATATATTACATTTATTTTGTTCAATCAACGATCAACTGAGGATCATCTCCTTATTCATCTGATTATGAAAACGTAAGAATAAAAGCTTGAGCTTGAATGTTTGAATACTATACTAATACTATACTATACTATTATACAGAATTAAAATATTACACTAGATGCAAAAATTAAGGGATCGAAAAAAAATAGCAAATTGTTTGCCATTTTTCAAAAGGCCGTAACTCTGTGAAAAATGGTCGACAAACGTTTTTAAAAAAAAGGAAATTGTAGCCTCAAGTTTCTGGTTTTCAGATGTGGGGTTCAGATTCTTGTAGTTTTCAATTCAGGTTATTGATGAAAAAAAATGTTCAACCATGAAAAATGAATAAAAGCTAAAAAATGCATTTTTCATGGATTTTTAGCGAAAATGGAAAATTCAGCCGTTCGGAACACAATGAAGGAAAAATCGGAATACTTTGAAATTTTCAGGATTTGTTAAGGATACTCTGAGGTTAAAAAATCTAAGTCTACATCCTTCATAAATCAATTATTTCCTGAAATATCCCAAGTTTAGCATATATCCTTAAATATGCATATTTTTTTCTTTTTGTTGATCGATCTTTCCGCAATGAAAAAAATTTTTTCATAAAAAGTAAGTAATAAGGTGTTATAGAGGATGTTTTGCAGTTTCCGAAACCCACCTCAAACTTTCTGTACGATCATTATTTCCCGAATTATCAATTTTTGAAGTCAGAAGTGCAATGTTTGCTTTGAACGCTGGTAACTCCGCCAAAAATCATCGTACAGAGCTCAACCACCGCTCAAATTAAAGAGGATAAAATTCTCTAAAAGAGCTTTAAGATGGAATCATCAAAAAAATTTATTCAAGTCCATGGACCTTTTTGAAGACAGGTGAAAATTCCGAAAATTTTTTCTTCTATGGTTTTCCGACGTTTTCTCGAAAACTACTCATGATAAAAGTTTGTTGGCCCCAGATCTGAAAACTAGAAACTTGGGGCTACAATTAAAACGTCTTTCGACCATTTTTCACAGAGTTACAGCCTTTTGAAAAATGGCAAAAAATTTGCTATTTTTTTCTATCCCTTAATTTTTGCGTCTAGTGTACTTTGAATACTATATAATGATACTGAAATTGTTTCTTTATATGTAATTAAAAAAGGCGCTTCTGGTGATTTAGTTTACAAAATAAGTAGACTGGGAATTTAAGGATAGGTACAAAGAGAAAAAACATTTTTCTATAGAAAAAACATATTCTATCTAAAAAACATGTCTATTCTATTTCGTTACCACTGACATTTCGATCTCATCATAATGCAATAAGGGCTCCCACACAAAACCACGAATTCACATCGCATCGCAAAAATCTGCGATCTCGCACGAATGCATTGCATTGCAGCGACGTCGCAGATTTTTGCGATGCGATGCAAATTCGTGGTTTTCTGTGGGAGCCCTAAGTCAAAAGAAACAACGAGAGTAAAAAACTAATAAAATACAAAAATGAGCTAATTTTTGAGATTTTACTTTCATTTCTCCGGGATCCTGGAGACCGGAGACCTGACTTTATGGTAGTGGGACTACCTTGGGGGTAACCTTTCAAACGAAAAAAAATTTTTCAAATCGGTCCATAAATACTGATACGAACGAATTTTTCATAACAGCGCCTGAAATATTTTTAAAGCAATTTTTCCATATGAAGGTGTAAAAAAATGAAGTTAGCGAGTATGCCATATTTTTTTATACATTTTTATCTTTTTTTTGAGAAACGTCACTTTGTTATAGGACGTGGGGTAATTTTGTATGGATTGTACTTCTTTAACTAAAATCATGTTTTAATGGACGACTAGATTAAATAATTAATTGGAACATGATTTTTCGGAATAAATGAATCTCTGCAAACCTCATCGAGGCCGAGTTCGCGCGTTCAAAAAAAGTATTTCATTTTCCTCATCCGCATTCGAAATTCTCTCTAAAATAAACACCCATTTAAATACACAAACTTCACGTAAAACGCATGGACAATACCATCGCCGTTGAGACTGCATATCGAAATTGTAAACAGACAAAATTCATTTTGTATTCCGAACCGAATAGTGAACGCAAGAGATTTCCTCTAGGAAAAAAAAAATACGTCATAACGTAGCATGCTAAAGGAAACGGCAAACTACGCTCGTACGAAAAATATCGATTCGCGAAAAAATGCTCCTCCGTGCAGTCTGCAAGACGCTATAAATTTGCGAACGATCCTGGCCAGGTGTAATTCGACATCTGGGCTCAAATGCTGCTTTATGCAAATTTTTAACAGCAGTGATACTCCGCATTATTTTTTGCATTTCCATATTGAAAATTTGACTGAAGGAAGAAGAGCAGTTTTAAAATTACTCGACAGTTCGGAGTTGCAAAAAAGCTCATTATTCACCCTAGTAAGTTTTCCGAAAAATGAATTTTATACGACTTTTAAACTCTTTTGTCGTCAATTTTCATTAATTGGGTTATAAATGATGATTTTCAGTCGGGGGAAGCTGAAATCCACCTTCCCATGAAAAGTTATGTGGTTACAAATTTCACGGAAACATGTGATAAAATAGGGCGTGAATTTAAAAAAAAAGGCTCCAAAATGTTTTTCATCTATTTTCGATTCAATTGGGTTATAAATAATGATGTTTAGTCGAAGGAAGCTGAAATCCACGTTTTTCGCCCTATAAAGAGCAATAGAATTTCAAAATTGGCGCAAACACTCATTTGAGTTTTTTTTTTCGAAAAATTAGTCTAACATTTCTTATCTATTTTCTCATTGATTGGGTTATAAATGATGGCGTAGACATAGGACTTGCGATGCATTTCGTTTACATTCACCAATTGTAAACATTTTCAGAAAAGTCACTAAAGTAAATAATTATTTAAAAAAAAGTTCCGAATGAAGGCTCAGAAATGTAAAGAACCCCCAAACGCTAAAGCTTCGTTTTAGTGCCATTTTCCTGGTTCCCCCTTTTTTCTTTTCCTTTATCACTCCATCGTGCTTTCAGTTCTATTTACTCTTATATTTTCTCCTCGGGTACTCTCCATTGGACCACTTTACCCTCATACACACGGGTGAATACTATTCCTTTTCCTTCGGAACCTCCACGCGAAATTCACCAAGTACACTGGAATACGAGCTGGCGAGAAAACAGACGTAACTCGTGACATCCAATGAGGAAAACACGTGTCAGGTTGGTCCTTTCGTATCGCAGCCTAGCTTACTAACATAATGCTCCCAGTGACGGCAATTCGAACCGTCGAATTATGCAAATTTGTGAAGCTTTCGTTTGCCAGATGAAAACAAGTATTTCCTGAAATTTAACCAGGTTGGAATCCTAGGACCAAAGATAGCTAGAATCCAGGACCAAATGTTTGGTCTACAAGGTAATTAACGCGGAAGACTCGGTTACCGAAAGTACTGGATTTGTATGCGCGCATACATGCTCAAGTGAGTACACAAGACGTTGAACATGAAATTTGCGCATGCTTGGTATAATGAACGTATCACTGTAGCTGTCATTTCAGGTATGGCATTGAGCATTCCGGACCCAGATTTCATTATTTTGACCAGATGAAGAGAAAATTCCATTATTTCGATGGGATGAAGAGAAGATTTCATGATTTTCATCAGATGAAGAGAAGATTTCATGATTTTCATCAGATGAAGCGAAGATTTCATGATTTTTATCAGATGAAGCGAAGATTTCATATGGTGTTGATAGGATGTTCATTTACCTCGCGTATGAGTCGAAAATTTGATCCATCGATATTTAGGACGAGCCATTAGAAATGCCACTCAAATAATGGATTCAACATGCTCTTGAAATTTCACGTTTCTATCTTTGCCCGTTTGGGTTCGACGCAAACGTGTCAATTGAATGAAAATTCTGCCGTTTGGGAGAGAATTGCCATTTCCTGAGTCTGAAATCCACACCTATTATTGAATAAAACTTTTGGTGTTATCAAAGATATTGCCAATTGAATATATTATTGTATTGTGTTATTTTTTTCAACATTGTATTGTTTGTTTTTATTGCATTATTATTTTCAACAAGAATCGACGCTTGACAATGCTATCGGAAAGAATAAATAACGATTGTTGTCGACAATTATACGCTGATGAATACATTTTTAAGTGAACAGAGGCGTGTCCTCGGTTTCTAGTCGCGATTTCTCAAGGATGAAATATTTTTATCAAAAATGGCGAGCAGGAGGCCCTCGGTGCCATCGTTCTGAATGCTCACAACAAATTTCGTACCGATCGGTTCAACCGTTTGAGAGAATAGTGGTTTCGAAATTTCGAAGTGGACGGAGGCGCTTTCGTCATGCTCTTAAGGGAACATCGAACACATAACCTCACAAATTTTCGACATCCGTTTTCTCATCGTCCATTAAGTTTTCAGCGAAAATTCGAGCATCAGTCTTTATAGGATTCATAGAGACAGAAATGGATATTTGAATTTTACGATAAAAATGTTTCTTCCTTGATGAATTGCGATTTTTTAATTTCGACTATCTCTCTCGCAGTCGTGTGTCACGTGGTACGTCTTCGACATGTTCTTAAGCAGTCTCAAGTGAGGCATAAATCGAAACAAAGACTTAAAAATGGGCTGGAAATTTCATTCGAACATATTGCAACACGTAAAAGTTAGCAAACCAATAAAAATAAAATGGTGACGAGTCTGTTGTCCGTAAACAGCAGTGTTGACATTTCGCGAAGCTACATTTCAATCGTAAATGACGGGGAACAGGAACGACGCAATTTCTCGAATGGATTACAAGCTTCAGTATTCACGCGATCAATAGAATATGCACACGATCAAACAGAATGTTTGTTGGAGATATTCGCGACACGCGACACACAAATTCCGGCGATACTGCCGGAAACGAATCGACCATTCGAATAATGGATCTTCATAAAGAGAAAAAATAGGTGATTTCTACATCGAAAAAAAAAAACCATGAAAATGGAAATATATGTATTCAACTCCGGCTCAACTGATTGACGTTCAAATTTCCAGGAGTATTCCGTTCCAATGAGAAAACAGTGATGGCAAATACATTTTCGAGAAAATTGTTTTGTATTTGCACGAAAAGATGTACAGGGTGACCGATAATTCGAGACCTATTCCTCGAATGGGGTCATTCAGGTGAAGGTCATTTGAACCAAATTCTGAAGGTTATTCGAACAAAACTCTAAAGGTCATTAAAACCAAATTCTGAAGGTCATTAGAACCAAATTCTGAAGGTCATGTGATCCAAATCACAGGAAAGTATCAATAGAATATTCAGAGTGAAGAATATTTATTGCAACTGTTTATTTTTGTTCAAAACTAAACAAAATTTTAATTGGACTTACTGTTCATATTAATTGGATTTAAATTGATTCAATTGATCTCTAGATTGATCCATTTCAGGGATAACGTCGAATTAACGGTCACCCTATGTGGTAAAGAAAAAGTATGAAAAAGTTTCGAGAATTGCTGGAGTTGGACATGAATGAAATTTCCCATTGAAGTTTCAATGCTCGGGGACATCTTCGATCACACCTTTTTTTCTCGTTGCTATCCATCTATATGTTTGTCCGAATTGAAATGCAAAATCTATATCCTACCATTTTATTTACTTCGCAAACACGAAAAAAAAAGTGAATACCTGCGACGACGCGCTCGTCAAACAGAATCTTTTTTTTTTACCGAACCCTTCGTTCTTTCAGCAACCCTTGTTGCTGAAAGAACGAGCTTCTAATTATAAAGGCTATACGCTGCAGTCTCTCGAACAAGCTTACCTCCGTAAGAAATTGCTTTTTCCCTTCAAGAGAACGAACAATTTATCAGTTGGCTCTTGTGCTTTACTTTTCTTGTCTACAGCCGAAACAAAGACGTTTAAAAAAAACTTGTGTCCGAAGATTAGAGATTAAGATTCATTCGAAAAAAAATTTTATATACACATCAGTTTTTTTAAATCCTACTGAAAAATGTATTTTCCAATTCCTGATAAAAAATAGGATTTAAACGAAACAGCTTGATAATGAAAAAAATAAGAATTAAAAATAAAATTCAAAACATCATACCCGATAAAAAACGATTTTTGAAAATTCCTGATCGAAAATACGGTTATTTTATGCCCGATAAAAAACTTATTTTTTAAATACCGGATAAAAAACATATTTTTTTAATTCCTCAGAACAAATTTTGTTGTTAGTTACCGATAAAAAAAAACTTTTTTTTCCGATAAATATTTTTGATTAAAAAAAAGGCTCCATTGGAAAAGATAAAACGTCAAAAACAGCAAAGTTAATCATTGACGGTAAAACAAATTTTGAAAAATTGATGATGCAATGTGAGTTGTTTATTCGTTTCATTTTCATTAATGCGATATACGAATGTGATTATAGCGCGTCCGCCGCAAATAACAGAACACCCGAGCTCCCGGAGAGAATTATTGGGTGCCTCGAGACTCATCGATATCAACGAAACCGAGGTTGCCGGGAAGCACGCTGTTGCTGCCGACGAAATACTTCCAGGCGACGTTCTGGCATCGGAGGCTCCATTGGCGTCCTGCCTCCTTCCAGAATTTTATGGGACACATTGTCAGCATTGCTTGCGAAGGCAAGTTTAACAATAATAATTCAGCAAAATATCGTCGATATTTGGGCTCTTTTAGCCCATTTTTAAAACTTGAAAAAAAATTGATCAAAATATAATTATTTTTTTCTTTTTTATTAAACTATATTTTATTTCTTTATTAATATTTTTCACGACTCTTTTTACTATTTCTCTACCTCTGTCTTGTCCTTTCTTCCAAACTTAATCTTTCAATCGAAAAACGGACGCAAACTGTCATATTTATATTTATTATTATTTGTATACGTACAATAATATATACAATAAGTATCAGATATGATTTATATCTGCACAGACCTAAATTGTCGTATGTTGGATTACCTTAATTAATTTCCTTATCGCTTAAGCAAAAATCAATTTAAATGTCCTTAATAAAATGAGGAAAGTTGTTTTATATTCTTTTATACATTTACAATATTTATTTTCGTATTATATGATATATATTATTGTATACTTTTCTATTTTTTATTTATATTTTTCTTGTCCCAGAAATCCGGTCAGGAATCTGTTATTTAAAAAAAAACGAAAAAACGCTTGCATACAGAGACACGCAACCGTTTTTGTCGTTTTTTTAAATACAAGATTGGAAGGAATCCCAAAGGGTGAAATTGCATCGAAACCCTTTCCTGCTACTTTTCTTTTACTTTCATTACCCTGCAGTATGTCTGGTAAGAATTCCCTGGAATTTATCCCATGTAAGAGAGGGTACGAGCTCAGTGAATATTTGTTTAGCAATGTCTCCGAATTCTTGCTCGAGAGCAGAAAATATTTAAATTTCCTTTTATCTAGTAATGACAAGACGCGAAGCTTGCTGAAATTCCGTATAGGATCCGGACTGCGTATGCTGATGCGGCACTATCCTAATGAGAAAACTTCGGGCCACGATATATTCTCGGGACCCCAAAATCGCCTCACGAATTTTCATTTCTATTTTTATCTTCTCGTAGATTAGCTAAATGACTTTTTACACATAATCAAAAAAATATTGTCAAATCCGTCCGAAGCTTTGAAACGAATTAATTACATCAATTGAACATTAACATAATTGTTGAATTAACGCAATTAAATTAACTACAAATTAACTTAATTGTGAAGTTAACCTTATTAAATTAATTAGAAATTACCTTATTTGTGAAATTAACCCAAATAAATTAATTAAAAATTAAGTTAAATGGATCAAATTTCGAACTTTTTTTAATTAAAAAAGTACTGGTTTGGTGACACGTAGAAAATGATTTATCGAGTTATTATTGCTACTGATATACGAAAAAGAATGGACTGTACGAAGCCTGCAGATTTGGAGGATTAAATTGATCTTGCACGCATTGTATTCGCGTCTGCGTTCAGGGCTGACCAGAATATGCCTGTAATTACCAAATTCGCAGGAAATCTCCTAGTCCTTCCCTTGATTTATGCGGCTTGATTACGGAAATCCGAGTAAGCACCTGAGGGTTTGTGTTACTCGAAAGCCTTTCGAGTATTCGATTCAGGTAGCTTTGATAAAGGAATTAGGTCAGCAAGATTCCAAGAATTCTGCTAGAGAGTTATTACAGGTGGATGTTTGATGAATACCCAAGGTGACTTTGAGATAGTGCACTTTTCATTGATAAGGATTTTACGGATGACGAAGAGAAAGAGAAAGAGAGAGAAAGAGATAATTTAATTAGACGGGAGCATGGACGAATGAAGGTCAATAGAAAAGACTTTCAGGAGAGGTAGAAGTCCTATCTAGAGGTTTTATCTGCTGATAGTTGGATGACAAAGGAAGGAGGTTTCGTTCCGGTTTTGCACAACTTATCCGGGCCAAGGTACGATGAAGCTCGAGGCTAATGGACGGAACGGAAGTTGAATTAGCAAAGCGGGGATTGGTTGAATGATTGATTTGCCTAATGCCCAAGTAGCTAGAACAGACCACCTCTATTTCGTATCCAATGGCCTTAATCGGGTTATTTACTATTTAACCTAAATTTTACATTTAAAATTACATATTAAATAAAATTCAAATTTAAATTAAAAAATTAAATTATATCTATGTAAAAGTAGATACACAATATCTTTTTTTACATTATATGATTTACCTAATAATAATATTTGTATAATTTAATAATAATTTGATAATAAATAATCATTTAATTAATAACATTAATGTAGGTAATAATAATAATAATATAAAGCTAAATAAGTATATTTTAGAAAAATATATACATATTTACATATATATTTTTTTTTTCTTCTCTTTATCTTTTTTATCTGTTGGTTTACTGATCACGCAAAATAATAAATAAGCAGACACTTTATTCATGTTTCTAGAAAGCACATCAGAAATCTTTGATTCAAACGATATTTAAAGACGAGATTAAAAAAAATTCCTGGTGACTACCATGGGAAAAATGTTAATACAAATGAGGATGAGTATGTGAATTAGAAGTTTCCGAAAAGCGAAAACCAAATTTTGACGTGACATTTGGCATACGTTTTTCTTTCAATATTTCAAAAGATCCTTGAAAGGGATTTTTAGCTATAGTTTTCGAGATATTGATTTTTGGCGATAGTTTTAGCGATAGTTTTCGAGATATTGATTTTTGAATTTTATTAGATCTAAAGTTTGAAGTTCGATATAGCTAAATCTAACCATTGACTTTTCTAACTTAGATATCATCTTAGTCGATCGGTGAACAACTCAGGAATAAACAAAAATTCCGGATGGAGTACCGAATAGATAAATTACATTATGCTAATGATAAGCTCGAAACTAGAGAAGGGATGAAGACTTTGCAGCTGGATATATCGAGATAGTGAATTCGTGATGCGAATACTCCAACGAGGAAAACAGATCGACAAACCCCCTCACGTGTACACCTACGATAGGCATATTCCACGAGCCAAAATTCGATATTCGAAATCGATATCTTTTTTTTTTGTTCCTTTCTTTTTTTTTGCCTTTTGACAAATTTGTGTTTCGTTATGTGTCGTCCATTTTGCACATTTCGATTTTGCGTCTCACCCTCAATGTTGTCTTTTGTATTTCCAAAGATTGCGAGCTCCTATCGGTTGCCACGTGTGCAGCAGTGTGGCTTTTTGCGGAAGGAAGTGCAGAGATCAAGCACTCGCCACTTATCATCGATACGAGTGCAAAATCCTCGCGCTTCTCGTTGGTAAGCTCGAACGTCGAGGAAGCGTGGAAACGCAATGTTTATATAAATTAAATTAATATTTTTTTTACATATTCATATAGAATTTTTTTACGAGGAAATAAACGATGTAAATATAAATAAATAAATGAAAATACTAAATATGTAATAATCATATTTTTTTATGAATTAATTAATATATTTATTTATATTTATCGCATTTTTTTACTTGTTTCCAATTTTCCATCCAATTTTGACCTACGTTTAAGGTAGGTGTTTAGTCTAGAGAGTGAAAAACGCGGAAAATTTTCAAAATTTTTTTTCTCGCCTTCCATCCGAGATATAACAATACATTTTTATTCAGAACATCGAGTAAATCGTATACAGTAGGAATTTTTTTTTTACTTTATCCAGCATTTTATCAAAAATTCGTAGAGGGCGCCAAAGTCGAGGCTGCAAAAAAAGAAACGTTCCCATGGCGGACAGATAATCTCCGAAACTGCTCGATCGATTTTGATAAAA
>JAPYZJ010006574.1:0-12401 GCA_030522765.1 Ophioninae sp. B BG-2022a | reverse complement strand
AAATTAATTCCTCCATTATTAATTATTAATTTCATTACAATTAATTTCTTCATTCATCGCTATTCCATTCAAAGCAATGCCCTCACCAATCGTACGTCGAAATCGTAATTTACAAAGTACGATTTTGTATAACAATGGAAATAAAAAAGCGATAGGAATTTCCATGGTATTTGAACGACGCAAGTTTCAGCGACATTAAATTCGAAACGATGGGGCGTTTTAGGTGTACCCTGTCTCGTCGCGTATCTTCGATGATACGAAATAAAAACTTCAATCGGAGCTAACTCATTGGAATTGAGTCAGATGGCAGCGGGGAAGGAGGAGAGGGGGTCGGGGAAGAAAAAACGAAGGGGCATACTATGTGGATTGGAGAGTGAGCGCGTGTGGGTGGTGAAGATACAAACGGCAGTCGGTTACGAGTTGCACGTGTGTACGATGTTTGTTCGCTCTTAAATCTCTTACTCGTTCCATCCTTTATTTGCCGAGGACAGGAGGGAACGGGACGAACCTCGTTCCCCTTTTATGATCAAACGCGTGTTCACGGATACACAAGTATCGAAATATATGTATAGAGAAAGATCTCATCCGAACCTTGAACATCCGCATTCACGATCTATAAATATAGCCTTTCCCAAAAGTATTGGGCATCCTATATTTATCCCCACTTTCTTCCAGTTTAGGGTCGAGGTATTATAGGATGGATATAAAAAAAACACGAAAATAAAAAAAAGCTGAAAATTTTGGGAACACGATAGAACAATATAACGATAAATTCGTGATAGAATGATATAAAAATACGTTGTTTTATTGTAATACTTTATTTGTATTAATTATCATTTCTTGTTTATTATAATAACTCGTTATTTTATTATTTGCGATTTTTTTTTACTAAATATTTTGGTAATTATGAGCATATAATTCTGCAAACGTTAAAGGATGCAAAATAAATGGACTTGAATCACCGAAAATAAACATTATCCTATTGTTAAGTTGAATATCAAATAGACGCACTACGCTGTCGCGTTTGCCTGTCACTTTATAAATAAAATAATGAAAGATTTATTTAAACGATGAATCGATCATTGTATATTGGACAATTATATTGAATTGAGTTTTCGAGTAAGCATTAATATTAACAATACAATACAAACGTATTAATTAAATTAAAAATTAAGAAATATTTTTTTTCGAGAGTTGAATCAGCTGTACAGTCACTGATGAAACGTCATTCAAGCACGCGCCAATAACATCGAATTTCCCTTCAATTATTCCTGAAAATGAAAAATAAATATATCACAGTATTGATTTATAATTAAATGACCTGTTTGTAAAGCTGCCCAAGCACGACGTAAACTAAACTTTTAAATTCACTTTATTATTCAATCCATTATTAATTGATTTTTTCGTCATCGCAAAATTCTACTTTTTATATCTTTTTGTTCAACCCTCCATGCAGTAATACTTGAACTACTGCTAGGGATTTTTATCATCTCAATTTTCCAAACGAAATATTTTTTTTATCGACAAAAAAAATCAATTAATTACAAAATAAATTAAATTAAAAAATACTATTTTTGGAAAATCGGAAATAATTAATTTCACCGGTTCGAGTTTTAGCGGGATACTTTTGGAGTTGAAATACCGTAGCGAAAGCCCATCCAGCAGTGTTGGTTTATACCGCAAATTCCGAGCGATTAACGCATTGGAGGTAAATTCAACGTAACTACCCCCCACTTCCTCCCCCTCTCCTGACGAAAGCATCCATTCCCATTCCTCTACGTTTCACCGTGCGTATTCACTTTACGGATCCGGTCATTTGTGTGTTAACTCGTGTCTGCTACTTCAAACTGTCGTATCTATATGCAGAGAGTTGCTACAGATCGTAGATGGATCCTCTCCGCCCGATGACTCCTCCATTCGGAGCAAATAGAGCTCCCACCGTACGCAAGCTGTGTACTTACATTGATTCGTACGTGAATGCACTGAGCCAAGTGGTGGAAGTCTACATCAACGATGTCTTCAATGTCTCTATGGAGCAGAAGCAAGAGAGGGGGAAAATAATCGTTTTAGGGGGGGGGGGCGAAGAAACGTTACAGAAGTTCATTTCCTCAAGCTTTAACTTTTGATTTTTAAACCGCAATGGAAATTCCATTTTTATTCGTATTAACAAAACGTTTATTTGTATTTATATTTTTAATTATTGTTCATATACTATTTACTATTATTATTGGTTATTATTTATATTTTGAATTAAAAAAACATTTTTTTATATTTTCGAAATATTTATTTGTATTTTGATTTTTTCGTTTATTATTTAATTATTATTATAGGTTATTGTTTATATTTTGTATTAGCGAAATTCTTTATTTGTATTTTTCAAATCTTTATTTATCATTTTTTATTGTATTTTTATTAAATTAATTGACACGATTTTAAAATTTAGTTCGTTAAGGTGCAATGGAACTTCCACTTTTATTCGTTTTAACATATATATATTTTTTTATGGGTTTGACGCTTGCATCGTACGATATTTCTCGCCTCACATTCCTCTTCCCTCATTTTCACGTATTTTACGAATCTAAGTAAAAGTACCAACTTAGATTTGCATTCAAGTTTTCTGAACACCATTCTCAAGATTATTAAGAGCTTTTCGTATGGGGTTGTAGTTCGCATCGTCAGAAATCCACGAATTTATTATATTCATTATTAGGCAAAATTAAATCTCGTAGATTTCGGTTGTTGATAAATAACAATCGTAATAAATGTTTTTTTCGATTTCCTTCGAACTTATCTGCCGGAATAAATTTTGAAAAAAAAAAATTAATTTTCGTTCGATTTCAATGAAGTGAACTTAAAGATCCCGGTTTTAGCGATGTCTTTAAAAAAAAAAAAACAAAAAATTAAAAAATAATCATTTTCGTCAAGACCTCACGTTGAGAGTTTGAATTTCATATCTTTCTTCACTCCCTACTAAAAATTCCTTGAATTCGTTGAGACAAGCTTCGCGAGTGGAATAGAGATTGGAAAGAAGGAAGAGAGAAGTCATAAGGAAAATGAGGATTATTATCGTTTTCAGCTGTAAAGAGAAGAGACCGAGGGAATTCTCGAATCTCGGCTGTTCTACGAGGGCGAACTTGGTGATTTTGACGTGTATGCACTTCCTGTGAGTGGGCTCTAGGAATATTTCCTTCGGCCCCCCTCCCCTCCTCTTCACCGATCCATGTCTATCTCTATTGCCGAGATTTGCTCGTCCTTCGTAAAATGTCACTTTGTTTCCAAATACCCACCCACTTGGGAAAATGTGTGTGTCTAGTTGAGATATAGCATTGCGACATAACCTCACAATTTAAGCTCTCTTTCTCTCTCTCTTTATCGTTCTTTCTCACTCTTTTCGTCTCTTCAGTTCATTCTCATTCGACTTCCGGTGAGATCTCATTTTGTTCGCCAACTCTCTTTGTCGTCTTCCTCATCGTCTAGGTTGGAAGCTCGAAACGATTTAGGTATATATAGATATATATACGAGTGTGTATACAGGGAACGTTGTCCCCTCAAAGCACAACTACCTCGTTCCTCTGACTGTGTATTCTTGGTAGCCCCTCACCCCTCCTCTCTCTCTCTCTTTATGACGAAACTGCACTATTGTTGCATTATCTTCAGGCACTGACCATGTCGAGATTAAAGTTTTGAAGTTGCACCGGGGAAGCGAGAGGGAAATAAAAGCGGAAACAACACCGTCGTCTTCAAGAGGACAGCCAAAAAAGAGATTTCTCGAAAAGAGGCACACGAAATGATTCTCCTTTCTTTCTCTCTGTCTCTGTCTCTGTCTCTGTTTCGTTTTTGACTGGCTGAACTACGCACGCATTCTTCTCGCTTTGTGCAGTGCACACAATGTATACTGTGCAGTACTGTGATCGCTGGAGCTCGAGTCGTTGCGCCGCAAAACACACTACTTCCGCAAAGGTACACTAAAACGCCCGGAAATGAACCCAACGGACTCCCATACACGAACGTACTTTTCGCCCTTCGAACGGACAGTCTTATTAGACGAAGAAAAAATTTGTCTGAAAACGAACGAAACGGTGAAGCGAAAAGCCAGCTGCGAGATTGAATACCTTCGTCAAGTTTGCGGCGTGCCATATTTCGCTGTTATCAAATGATACTTTGAAAGTGTACGAAAAATCCAGTCAAACCTAGGAGCTCAGTTAATCATACGACTGGTGACGGCGGAGGGGAGAGGCTGTGCACAGGGAAAATTTGAAAATTCCAACGAAAGAGAAACCAGTTGTGATCGAGTGAAGCAAATTTTTATCGGAAATTGCTTCTTTGTTTACATTTTGATCATATCATTTGTGACCGGCTATTGAAGGTCTTTTTAAAGCTGCCTGATTAGGGCCCAAATAAAACGACGAATATTTCGTATGAGCCCAATAAGAGCCCTAATTAATTCTCAATTTTTTAAAATCCCTTTAATCAATCTGATTTTAATAGCCCTCAATCAATCTGATTCTATTTATTTTCTCAGTGGCAAAGTGTAACCGACTAATTAAGGCCCATGTCAAGCTACCTGATCAGGCTCTCAATGGAGTTACGGAAATTCTGTATCGGCCCAAAGCCCTAAACAATTCTCAATTTCTAAAAATCCCTTTAATCAATCTCATTCTAATAGCCCTCAATCAATCTGGTTCTATTTATTCCCTCAGTGGCAAAGTGTAACCGACTAATTAAGGCCCATGTCAAGCTACCTGATCAGGCTCTCAATGAAGTTACGGAAATTCTTTATCGACCTAAAGCTTTAAAAAATTCTGAATTTCTGAAAATCCACTTAATCAACCTGATCCTAATTGCCCTAAATCTATTTGATTACATTTCTTCTGTTTTTGTTAAATTTCTTTTATTTATATTACATTTTTTTTATTTATATTAAATTTCTGCAGATTTTTTACTGGCTCGAAGAAATCGTTGATAATCGCATTAGAATCTTGAGCGTTGAAAGCTGCTTTTTGCAGATGGATACTGTGTCGTAGATCACAAATCTCTATCCATATTTCTTGCGGCTGTAACTGCGTGTCATGATTTTTTCCAACCTTCCTTATTCTCCCTCTTTCTGCCTCCTCTGCCTCTCTCTCTTCTCAGCAACCGAAGCGTTTCCTCTTTCATGATATCACGTTACATTATAAACGATTACAATCGTGATTATCATGCACCTGTGGGCAACGCGAATACGACGTGTGTTATATACACACGATATGCATAACTCGGTTGCAATTTGGCTAACGAGCCGCTCGCGAGCACAAACTTCTCGAAGCGGTGAATCCCAACCGAGAACGAACGCGATATTTCCTGGTTTATGCTGCGGATCGCCAGCGCACTGTATAAATGTATATTTGTGTGTACGTGAACGCGAGTGGTGACCAGGACTATCAATTCTCGTTGCTCGGTCCACGAGACTCCTGGCATTCGTGCCTGACGGAGCAACCTGTATATGGGCTGTTTTACATTAAGTCGAACGTTTCAGGACTCCAATATTAACCTACAAACATCAATTTTTTCCTCTAGCAGTCTAGAGACTACAAAATATTGGTATTTGGTTTACTTTTTGGGCGTTTCAGATTTTTACAATTTTTTTCAATAGTAGATTTTCTATTCTAAAGGTACGAAGATGATAATGTATTTTTTTAATTTTTCTAGTTCTTTTTTTCATACTAGAAATATGATTTTTTTTAGTTTTCTTCTTTTGGAGTTTTAGAGCGAGAAGAATTTTACTTTGGTATTTTTGGATATTATACGCTTGCAAGGATTTTTTTATGATTCATTTTTCTTCTCGTATGGTTTAGGATTGTGAGGGATTTTTTTTATCGTTATTTTTTACTTCTAGACGTTTCAAGGTCACAAGGATTTTCTTTTTCGACAATATTCATTTTTTAATGTTTCTGGACCCGCAAGGATTTTCTTATACGGTTTATTTTCCCTTTTCAGACCTTTGAAGATTCCAAGAAATTGTTTTTTATTGATTTTCCTCTTGGAAACTTTCCGGACTACAAGGATCTTATTTTACGGCTAATTTTCTTTTCCGAACCTTTTTAAAGTTTACTGGTTGGAAGAATCTTTTTATAGTCCATTTTTCCTGCCGGATGTGTTGGGGCCGCAAGACATTTTTTAATAATTAATATTTATATGAAAAAGTTTCAGGACTGCAAGGATTTTTATATGCTATTCATTTTTTCCTTCCAGACGTTTGCAAATTCCAACAATTATCGTTGTTTACCGTTATTTATTTTCAAAATTTTCAGTACGGCTAAGATCATTTTTTAAGATAATAATTAATATTCTGTTTTGGAAATTTCGATTTTTTAAGGATCGTTGAAAAATTAACAAAATCAAGAACATTGCCTATTTTTCTTTCAGACGTTTCAACATTGCGAGGACATTTTCGTACGGTTCATTTCTCCCTTCGGACTAATCAGATCCCCGATGGATTTTTTTTTCATCGTTAATTGTCGAGGCGGAACATCTTCTACATACAAAAGAGTGAATTCTCGTGAAGACGCCGGAACGTCCAAGCGCTCACGATTATTCAACACTCCTCGAGCTTCGTCCAAGGACGCCATCAGCGCGAAGCTGCGATTTCTTCACGGTTTGCAGCGAGTCTCGAGGAGCGAAAAAATAAAAATGATATCTCGAATCGAGATCCTCGCAAATCTCGCACGGTTCGGACTCGCTTCTTTCATGGACCCCAAGAGAAACTAATTTTCTTTTTATTCCATTTTTTCCATTTTTTTTTCAATTAAAAGCAAACTTCCGGAAGAGCGTGAAACTGAACAAAAAAAAAAGGAAAAGATAATGAAGAAGCAGCCCAAAATAGAGAAACGTCAATGACTGAAATGCCTAACGAACTGCGTTACTACACTGCGAAGTTCTTATTCATTGAATCTTCATTGCTCCATTAATCACCAGTGCTAATTAACTCCATAATTGAAACATCATTTACCCATAATTTTTTTCCCCATTTTTCTAAAAAATAAAAAATGACGATCTTAAGGGGGATAATATCGCGTGATCATTTATAAAAAATTCATCGAAGATGATATTCGTAATATTTTCCGGGTGCCCGGTTACGACGATCACGGATTTATGCGAACATGAATTATCTGTACGTTGCACGTGATAGTTTTTTAAAAATTTATTTTTTATTTATACGTATTTATTTATCACGAACGTAGCATTGACGTTGAATCTTCTCAAGTATATATACAGTGAAATTTCAGTTATAATTTTTTCAAGGATTTTCAAATCGCAATTTCTTGAGGACGAAACATTTTAATCGGAAAATCAAAGCATCTATTTCTGTCTCTATAAATTCGTTTTCGATAAGAAAATGAATTTCGATAAGAAAATGTTTCAGTTTTTGTTTAAACAAATAAAAAGTAATAAAAAAAAAAACACATTTTGAACTAGAAAATTTGTTTGTATCTTTGCCAAAGCATTACGAATAACAAATAAATTCCATTTTTCATTATGATTATTTATTAAATAAATTCCTTTCTTTATTATCACGATCGTTCTAATTACTGTTGTTTATTATATGTTATAAGGAGAAAAATGGGCAGGTTATTATTTTTTTTCCTCTTGTTTCTCGTCACTTCCTGATGTCATCCGTGTCTCTTTCTTCACGACCTCTCGTTGCCGTCATCGTTTCATTCTCGCAACTTTCTTCTTTCTTTCAATTATTCGTTTATCTCGACGGTTTGTAAACGTTGCCAAAGATAAACTCGCGAATTAGCTTGCGCCGGTCTTATCTCTGCAATGTTGCTATGTGGAACCATTTTTGTTTTTTTTGTTTTTTTTTTTAATTTTTCTTCTCGATTGCATAATCTTTCCAACCACGATGATTACGAATAGGAACCCGACGAAAGGGGAACGTACGTACGAATGTACATGAAAAGGAAAGGGCTAATCAGCTTATCAACGGCGTGGATCTTTAGCGTACAAACGAGAGACAATTTGCAACGGGGCGAGTACAGCTGACGAGAGAGAGAGAGAGAGAGAGAGGATGTAATAGAGGTCAGCTGCAAACTCAGTGCAAGAACCATAAATGTATCCAGGGGCCTGTAAGACACGATTTCAAAGTGTTTGTCTAATTGCTGGCAATTCGCGATTTCCAATTACACCTTTGGAACGTAAGAACGCCGAAGAAAGAACGTTTCACATTTTTTCAAAAATTGACGCGATACCAATCATGCGAAATGCCACCCAAATGAAAATCGTGGATTAAAATATTTCGCTATTTTTTGTTGTTGTCACTCAATTAAAATGTCTCCATTGAGGCATTTTTTTCTCTTTTCATGTAACAAAATTTTGATATTTTTACATGAAGATTTTTCCTCTTTGGAATTTACGTTATTCGGACAAACATGATTGAACCATATTTTAAGAGTTTTGGTTTTTATTTTTTATTTCTCAATTTTTATCGTTAGCCAAATGCTTTTTGCATAATTTTTTTTAAGATTGAATTTTTGCGAGATACGAAATGAAAAATGTATAGATTCGAAATCGATTTGGCGATCGAAAATTTTGCAGCTTTTAAAGAGGTGTTTAAGAATGATTTCCTTTTGAAAGAAAAGTCCACCAAATTTTCCACTTTTCATGTAACAAAATCAAATAAAAACGAAAAAGTACAAAATAATATATAGTTAAAATAGTATTTTTGGAAGACAAGCCAAATAAAAAATGGCTTATTCAGCAATAAAGCTGAATCGATCGAATAAACATTTGAAAAGTTAACGACCCCAAGCTTTTATTTATAGACTCATTAAAAGAAAACAATATTTTTTAATATTCAGCTCATTCGATAAAACCTTACGTTTTTCCAAAAAAACTTTCTTCCCCTATAAATTACCTCGCCTGCAGAGCATGTCACGAATTCCATTTTGGAATACTGAGTTTCAATCACAAAAGTTCAAAAACAAAATTTTACAACGCCAAACCAAAAACGATGACAATTTCACCAAACGTTAATTTACTTTCTATGTCCATATACTAATTTTGATTTTCTCTTTATCTTTCATGAAAACAGCTAAAAAAAATTCTTTATCATCAGAATCCAGTTCAATCTTCAAGCTTTGAAGCCAAACAGGATGCATAAAATTCCGTGAATTCTCTCCCTCCCCCCAGCCACTCTCTTCTTCTTTGACTTTCCGAAATTTGCTCTTGGCTGTACAGCCGAGCAGAAAACACAGCGAGTCTACGTTGCTCGGTAATTTACGGCGACTGTTGGCGTCGCGTGTTAAACGCCACAGTGAAAACGCATACGGTAGCGCAAACGTAAACCGCGGCCACGAAATTCGCGACTGCGGCATTTTAATGCACCTCCGGGCCTTCACCTATACCGTTATAACTATGCCAACGTTTAGACCTTAAATATACGTGTACGTGCACAAATATCATTATTATTATCATTATCATTATCATTATCATTATTATTATCATCATCATTATTATTACCATTATCATTATTATTATCATTATCATTATTATTATCATTATCATTATTATTATCATTATCATTATTATTATCATTATCATTATTATCATTATTGTTATCATTATTATTATTATCATCGTCATAATGATTATTATTATCATTATTGTTATCATCATTATTATTATTATCATCGTCATAATTATTATCATTATCATTATTGTTATCATCATTATTATTATTATCATTNNNNCGTCATAATTATTATCATTATCATTATTGTTATCATCATTATTATTATTATCATTATTGTTATCATCATTATTATTATTATCATCGTCATAATTATTATTATCATTATTGTTATCATCATTATTATTATTATCATCATTATCATTATTATTATATATAAAACATGTACATTCCATCGCTTGTTAATTACTATCGCGGTTACTACTAAAAGCCGTATCCAGTACCTCCCGTGTGCACGCGATAATACTATCGCAACGGTACGAGTACCCAACTCGTGCAAGTGCTAGATTATTACACGCATTCCCGTTACTAGCAAATTTCGATGAAACGTTTGCCGATCGAATATCTCGACAAGATGAGAATCGATTTATTTATTGGAAAAGACAGAGATTTCGTGACGTCAATATTTACGTACACTATTGATAGGCAATATAATTAGATAATTATTATTTGATGTTTTTTTCATTCTTATTTCAAATTTTAGTTGGTTAATTGACCGAAGGTTTCATTTTTATTGTTTTTTTTTATGGTAGCGACCAGAGTGGCATTTTTGTTTGGAAACGGGGGTAAAATAGGGGTTCATTGATTGGTTATTTTGAGAGGATTAGAATCGATTTATTTGATGATCTTTTTTAGTTTTCATTATTTCAATGTTTACACAATTGACTCAGGTTTTTTTATAACCTTAAATGAGATTTTTTATAACTTAAATTATCAATAACATTTTCTTCGATTATTAATACATTTTTATCAAATTTAGTACACAACATTATGAAGGGTCTTTAAAAAAATACTATTTTTTAAAGCCCGAAGTATATTTATTTATTCAAGCAAATATTTTTTTAAGCCTGGAAAATATGAATTTTTATTAAATAGATATTTATTTAAAGACGAAAACTTTAAGTTCACTAAATTAGCCCAAATCCTTGAATCAACCACGACCCTAAAATATGCTAAGAAAAAAAACATAGTTTCGATCTTAGGAAAATTAGGAAAATTAGGAAAATTACCGAATCCTTCCGGTAGTCGATTTTTGCTGACTCGTCATGGATGAAAAGTGCAAGTGTTCGTAACTGAGGAAAGGAAGAAGCGTCGTTGGAAAATCCGTGCTGATTTTCCACCGCCGTTGTTTCTTTTAGACTTTTCGTTGTTTTTTGCTTTTTTTTTTTTTTTTTTTTAGAAATCGCCGATACCGTTTGATACTCTTGTGGTATTAGCTCTAATGGGGATACTCGGGGCGGTATGCGTTCTCGTTTATAGTCTCGAACGAGAAGACGCAAACGTGAGGAGCGCTCGTCTAAAAATGGAAATTGTGTCAGAGCGCCGGGCAAGCAAGTGGCTGCACGTTGCAATATGCATCGGCTACGTGCACACAACGTTTTCCATTTGTCCGCGTTTACTTACGTGTATGAAATTGCGGGGTTGCGCAGGTGTAGCGTATCAAACAAAAAAAAAAAAAAAAAAAAAAAAAAAAAAAAAAAAAAAAAAAAAAAAAAAAAAAAAAAAAAAAAAAGAAAGGAACAAAAAAAAAACCCCCGAGCCAATTCACCACCATCCGTCTTTCCAGCCAAGACAAATCTGGATAAAAAAGACTATCGATTCGTTCCAATGATTGGAACCTGGACAATAGGGTAATCTGGTCTAAGAGTACCCACTTAAGATTCAAAATATTCTAAAAAAATAAATGTAAAGTCTAGGAAATGAAATAAGCATTTATTACTAATTTTACTTTTTAGCATTTTTTTATTTTTTTAGCATTTTTTTATTTTTTAGCATTTTTTTATTTTTTTAGCATTTTTTTATTTTTTTAGCATTTTAATTAATTTTACTTACTAATCAAATAAGCATTTATTACTAATGAGAAATTGGAATTGCGTACTCTTACAAGTACTATTGGATAAGAGTACGCGAGTATGAGCGAAATTCAACGCCATCTCTTGGCATTGACCGGAATGACGCTCGGTGCATGTGTCAGGCATCGTCTTTAAAAACTTCACAGTTTATTTTATTTTTACCAAACATTCGCATTTTTGTCTCAAAAATACTTTCAAAATGGTAAAAATATTCAAGTCTTTAAAAAAATATCTATTTAATACAAATTCATATTTTCCGGGCTTTAAAAAATAGTATTTTTTTAAAGACCCTTGATAACGTTGTGTACTAAATTTTATAAAAAGTTATTAATAATCGAAGAAAACCTTATTTATAATTTAAGTTATAAAAAATCTCATTAAAGGTTAAAAAAAATTTGAGTCAATTGTGTAAACATTGAAATATGCCGGATTTGATTTTTTTTTCGTCCAGCATTTCTCATTGAAGGTTATATCAAAATACGACTGAAGTTAGCCGTGCGTCGTCAAAAACTTCACAGCTTTTGGTGATGGGTACTCTTATCGGATGCGTACTCCTAGACCAGGTTACCCTACTTTTTTCTTCGTAGAACTCGAAGAAATATTTAACCGTTAAAAACTTCCAACCCCTAATACCACGACTCGGTGAATTTCATGATGTCATAGGCGATTTCACGTTTTGCGTTTACGATCGTACGATCGGCGTGTATATTTTCGAGTTGAATAACACCGGCACACAAAAAAAAAAAAATTGTCTGTACACCGGGTGCCACCTATCTACGGGTATGTTTTTCGACCCGCTGAATACGAATTTCAAGTCA
>JAPYZJ010006572.1:0-10651 GCA_030522765.1 Ophioninae sp. B BG-2022a | reverse complement strand
GAAGTCGTTATCGCTGGAGACCTGAACGCCAAATCGACTGAATGGGGTATGGACCGCAGTGACACCAGGGGAAACGAGGTCGCGGACATGGCAGCTCGCCTCGACCTGATCATCGTAAATGAAGGAAACACCACCACCTTCAGGAGGCCGGGCCAGCGAGAATCCATTCTCGATGTCACCCTCGCCACGCCGAACACCGCTATCGTCATCCAGAACTGGAAGGTCCTGGAAGATTACAGCGCCAGCGACCACCAGTATATCCAATTCAAGATTGCCAACACTAAATCAAAAAGAGCCGAAACCGGACACCTGCGAAAGGGATGGAACGAGAAGAAACTGGACGAAGGGAAACTCACTGACTTCCTCCTTGGAAAAAAGACGACCGTGGACGCCATCATGAATGACCAAAGCTTGAACACTGAGACCCTCATCGAGATGATAATGAGCCTTATCACGGCGGGCTGCGATGCATCCACGCCTGCTAGGACCTACCGACGCAATAGACGGCCAAACTACTGGTGGAACAACGAGATCAGTGAGCTGAGATCTAAGTGTTCGGCACTGCGGCCAAGGCTTGTCAGAGCAAATCGGGGGCAACAACCAGGGCAATCCATTGCACTGGCCGACGAATTTGTTATTGCTAAAAAGGCTATCAAAAGCAGCAAGAGACAAGGATGGCGGAACCTGTGCGCGGAATTAGATGAGGATCCATGGGGCAAGACGTACCACATTGCGATCAAGGGACTAAGCAAACATGCACCCGTACCCCCTATGGACCCGACCACGACCAAGAAAATCATAGAGGACCTCTTCCCACGACACTCTCGGAGACCGCCCAAAAAGAACCGGAGTACAACGGCAGCATCGCTCTTCACAACAGAAGAACTACAAGACGCCGCGCGCACGCTCAAACCAGGAAAAGCCTCCGGACCGGATGGAGTTCCAACGAGCGTAATCAAGAAAGTCGCTGAAAGGCCCCCATGATGCTGCTCGGAATGTACAACGCGTGCCTTACCAAAGGAATCTTCAGTAGAAGATGGAAGCGACAATGCCTTGTGCTTGCTACTTGACAAAGGCAAAGGCCCACCGATAACCTCATCCTCGTTCAGACCACTATGCATGCTCGACATCGCTGGCAAACTACTCGAGAAACTAATCAAGACACGACTAATTGCGGCGGTGGAAAGAGCCGGTGGACTCTCTAATAACCAACACGGCTTTGGAAAACGGCATTCGACAGTTTCGGCAATAGACCAAGCTCTGGCTATCGTAAAACAAGCCTGGGCAGGGAACCACAAATTCCGGAGAGTGGCTGTCTTCATCACGTTCGATGTCCGAAATGCCTTTAACTCCGGGGCTGGGAAGATGTGCTCGACGCACTAAAAGATGACTTTGGTGTGGACGAGTACATCCGGGGCATGGTGGACGATTATTTCCGCAATCGATAATTAATAACAACCACAACGGAAGGCATGCTCACCACCAAGGTGATTGGTGGCGTCTCACAGGGCTCGATCATGGGCCCGAACTTTGGGATCTGCGATACGACGGCCTCCTAAGGATGGAACTCACACGGGACACGCACCTCGTTAGATTCGCGGACGATGTGGCCGGAATCGTCTTCGCAAACAGCATCGAGGATGCACGCCGGAAAGTTGACTGCGTGGTAGAGAGAGTAAGCGAATGGCTGAAGCGACACAGACTTGAGCTCGCCGCCAGCAAATCCGAGATGGTGGTCCTTACCAGGCAACGCTGATTCGAAAAGCCGTTTACGATAAACGTCGGTGGAACTAACGTCGTTGCGAAGCACTCAGTACGGTACCTGGGTCTTCAGCTCGATGAAAAGTTATCATTCTACGAACACCTCACCAGAACGGCGGAAAAGGCCAACAAAATAGCGGCAAGCCTGTCGAGGATAATGCCCAATACATCAGGGCCTCGATACGCCAAGAGACGACTGCTGCAGGGCGTGGTACATTCGATCATATTTTACGGCGCCGAAATCTGGGCACACCAACTTACTAAAGAAAAGTACAGACGAAAACTCCCGGCAATACAAAGACGAGCCGCCCTCCGAGTCGCGTGCGCGTACCGCACAACCTCAGAAGCGGCAATCCTAGTTATAACAAAGACGATACCAATTGATCTCATGGCGAAAGAACGAAAAAGATTACAGGAACGACGTTCAGCAGGCACGCTCGACGACGCATCCTGAGAACCTGAACGGAAACAGACGCATAGAGATTGGACACGTAGATGGCAAAGCGCAGACACAGGGAGATGGACAGCCAAATTGATCCCAACGATAGAAGCGTGGGTTAGCTCGAAATATGCAGAGCCCAACTATTACGTTACGCAACTACTCACGGGGCATGACCTATTTTACGCCTACCTGCACCGCATGGGGCAAATAAGTAGCCCTATGTGCGAATATTGTCCGGGTAGTATCGACGACGCCTGCCACACCTTCTTCCACTGTAGATAGGTGGCAGAGAGAAACAAGGCCAAAAGAGCCATCGGCGCCACGCTTAGCCCAGATGACATAATCTCCCACATTATCGACTCTGAGACGAAGTGGCAAGCGATTACGAGCTTCGCAGAAAATGTGCTGAAAGCCAAAAAGCTGGAGCACCCAACTACCGCAAACGCCTAATGGCGTAGCCCCAGATCGGGCTGAAGTAATGCGAAAGCGGTTTCCAGCCCGGCCCCCCTCCCAGCTGGAGGGGGAAAGAGGAATGTTTTTAGCCAGTAAAAATCTGGCACTACCGACAACTACCAGCGGTGTCTTTTTGAAGATTTTTAAACCTCTTACAAAAAAAAAGTAGACCCTAGACACTAGATTACACACTAGTGGACTCTAGACAATAGACTAAATACTAGACTAGGCACTAGACTAGATCCTAGTAGACGCTAGACACAAGACTAAACACTAGACAAGATCCTAGTAGGCGCTAGACACAAGACTAAACACTAGACAAGATCCTAGTAGACGCTGGACACTAGATGACTCTAGTTTAAACTGAACGAAAATAAGAACTGCTTTTTGAAGGACGAAGCGGCCACCCCACTTTGGTTCTGCCATGCAGCCGTTTCACCATAATCTCTTTGTTCTTTGTTTTCAGATTTATTAGAACAGTATCTCCACCTTATCACAACTGACACGATCATCGCATATCGAATAGTACTGAAGAGCTAGCAACCCAAGGGTTTTTGAATATATATTTTTTTAAAGTGGGGTTAATACTGAGCATTTGTTAGTACGTCATGTTCAATTTGTTAAATAATAAATATACGAGTGAATGACAATTAACGTGTTCGTTTCATTGATTGACCTTCAAAATAGAACGTTCCGGAGAAAACTATCAACCTGTCCCTTTTCTGCATACTGCATTTTGCTATATATGTTTTTTTTGCGTCAGGTTTCGTTAGATCCCCTTTTATACGTTCAGATTGGTGTGCGGAACTCGATCAAGCGACGGGTTGCTCAACGTACCGAGTAATCCTATCGAGGTAAGCACTGAACTAACCTCTCTGGGAAATCGGTGCAAGCCCTGTTGGGGTATCGAAGCTCCAATATGGAAGTGCATCCTCCTGGAAAGCGGGCTATTCGTTGTGGTCACGGAAGGGAAGTTGGAACGGTTCGGGTTCGAAGCTTCGGCTAGCTTCCGCACTATGACCGAGGGATGCAATTTCAGAGGGCCTTAATACTACCGCAAGGAAATGGAGACCGTTTCAGTTGCAAAGTCAACCAGGCAAACATTAGGTTGAACGGGTTTTGGAAAACACATTTTATTTCGATAGAGAAAGTTAAATATACATTAGCAGAATTTTATTTTGTTTAAATGTAGTTAAATATAAATTCCCTAAATTCTATTTCTGTATCTAATTAACTAAGTCTCTTAATAAATTACTAAAAAATACGTTAAAAAAACTTCATTAATTAAGCTTAATTAAGTTATTCATAAATTTTCTAATTAATTAATCTAGTTTATTACTTCTCGAGCGGAGAAGGGTATATCCATTTATTTTTCTCAGCTCACGAGAATATCGCTCGAAATAAACCTTTTTATTTGTTACAGAAATCGAAGCTCAGGAATCGTGCCAGTGGTTAAGAGCAGCTGGGTTTCCTCAATATGCCCAGATGTACGAAGGTCAGTATCATCAAACTTAACCCTCAACCCGTAAACGTGGGTCGTTTCTGCCTGGCCCAAAATTACATTTAGAAATTTCTCGAACGTATCATTCATAATAGACAAAATGGTCCCACCATCGATCTGCTATGTCTGGACCATAGAGTACACCATCCTATTCTTCAAATAGGTCATGCAAGGCCTTTTTTTCTTCTCTGTTTGAAATCGGGGCTAGAAACACTGAACGACGGCCATGATGCCCATTCGCGCCGTTGAGACCTCACGGCTGCGCAATAAGTGTGTCATAAGGTTTTATGGTACTACTAGCGCCACGGTCAGAGGTTGAACTAAAAAGATCGAAAAGCCTGTAAATTCAAATGGTGGGGGAAAGTCGCTTACTAAAAACGTTTTTAATTGCGCAGTGGTCACTAGTGGCGCTGCGCGTTGCCTACATAGATGAGGTATTTCCGGGGATCTCCGTCTCAGTCTCACCCACGGACTTTCGCCACGATTCCACCTCCGTGTTTACGCGTATCCATTTATTACGATAGCGAATTTATAGCACGTTTTTCACACACCACATCCGTCTTGCATAAATTAACTATTCCTCGTATGGCATCTTCCCACTGCTTCCACTTCTCAATGTCTTCACGCACTCGAAATACCGACTCTTTTTTTGAGCTTTTCCAACCAGTTTTCCAGTTTCCCATCACACACACTAAATACAAGGATTTTCTCTTCAGTTTCTTCAGTTTTTAGGTTATGTTCGTCTGCCCGATAACAGTGGCCCGTTGTGCCTATGAAAAAGTAAGACTGAGACAGAAAAACACCGCACCTTGTTTATGGGAATAAACCTACCGCAGCGACTCTAGTGGACAAAAAATTTAAAAATCGCTACAGTAACCGACCTAACCTCATAATTGAAAAAGGCCGAAGTTTCCGGATTTCTATTTCAGATAGTGAGTTTGATCATGCAAATTTGATAAATAACTACCGAAATAATACGGGATAAATACAATTTTTCAAAATTAAATAAAAATGAAACACAAATTTAATTTAATAAATGATCACATAAAAAATCGGAATAAACAAAGTTTCTCAAAAAAATGAAAATAAAATACGAACTTAATTTACTAAGCGATTAAATACAAATTTCAGGATTAATAAAATCGATGAAAATAAAATACAAATGTAATTTAATAGCAGTTACCGAAAAAATGTAGAATGCACGAAATTTCTCAAAATGAAATACAAATAAAATACAAATTACATTTAATAAACGTTCACCCGAAAAAATCGGAATAAATAAAATGTCTCAATATAACAAAAATAAAATACAAATTTAACAAAAGATATGAAATATCAACTTGTGCTAAATCAATTTTTCGTTTTCTTTTACGTGACTGGGACTATGGTGGCATTAGAGTTTCACAAAGTACAGTAGAGTCTTGCGTCTATCAATCCCTCGTAAATAAGTTATCAAGTCTATCCATATCCGTAGTACGGTACTTGAAAGTGACGAACAAGTGTTTATCGAGATTGGCCAAACGGTAACTCGAATGAAAATAGCCATCCGGCCAACTGTCCACTCGAGAAAACTATCAATCAAAAACTGGACCATTGGGTTTCGAGGGGGCGAGCTGACAGAATAAATAATGACGAGGAAAGGCAGAAAATTACGTTATCGGGCGGAGCGGTGTCTGCAAAATGTCCGATTCCTTCGGCTCGGCTAATAATACAAAATAAAATAATGAAAAAATGAAAAATGCATAACATTGAAACAAAAAATAAAATTAATATAATAAAATATAACAAATAAAACAAAATGAAAACAAAAAATAAAATAAAATAAATGTTCGTATTTTGTTCAAGTTCTTGAAAAACGATGCTTCTTCGATAAAAATTGAACGGGCTGAAAAATATCCGCGTGTTGAAAGGCGAGCAAAAGTTTCGCCTTTTGCGCGTCGCGCACTGGGAAAATTCCAGAGCTCGACGAGTAGATGGTGAATCCTCCGGAGATTCAACGACAACCGGTCGCCCGTTTTTTCGCGTTGAACGTGTAACAAGTGACCAGTCGGTATACTCTGATGGGTTGCGCTCCTCTGTACTCTCGTCTTCGTTATCCGATCGACTGATCTTCAAGAACGCTCACCACATCGAGCACACGCTCTGCCTCTCCTCTATTCAGCTTCTGCATCATTGATGCTTCGCAGTTTCATTCATTTATTGTTATTTTGAATTAATCGAATATCGATTCCGTCCATAAACCTGTATACAGGGTGACCGGAAATTCGATCTGTTCCTACAAACAGGTCATTCCGAAGGTCGTTTCAAACAAATTAAGTACCATCGAATAAAGGCCTAAAAATTAAAAATGTAACTGGGAATACAAAATATAATTTAAAATAAAAAATAAATTTGAAAATGAAATTGGAAGATGCAAATAAGAATTAAAATCGCAAATGAAAAATGAACCCGCAAATCAAAATTAAACGAAAAATCATAGATAAAAATCGCAAATAGAAACTAAAGTTGCAAGTGAAAAATAAAGTTGCAAATAAAAAATTAAATTACAATTAAAAAATAAAATTGTAAATAGAAAATAAAATTGCAAATCAAGAATGAAATTTACAAATTACTAAGTTATGATATTTTTACGATTTTTCAGAAATTTTCAGTTCTCAAAAAGCACTTTTTTTTAGACTACAGACAGCCATTTATTTTTGAGTTTTTATTTTTGAGAATAACAGTTTTATTTTTAAGAAAACCATGACAAAAATGTCCTCCTTCAAAATCAAGAAACATAAGGCGATACAATGTTTTTGTAACCTACATTGGCGAATTTCGAAAGTGGAATTCTAGGGTTTTGTGAATAGTGCATGTACGTGAACAAATGTTGCTCGACCCAAAAAATGCGTCATCGAAATCCTACCGCCTGCATTGACATTACGCAATGTAGGAGTGTACGTGTGTGTGGAATTGCTCGTGCGTTGGTTATGTGTGCATGACGTGCGCGTATGCCTGCGTACGTACGTGCGTGACTATCAAACAGAAATGTTCGCGTATATGCTCTCCGGTAGGAGATCCCTCGACGCAACACTTACCGTGAGTCCTGTATTGCCTTCACTTCAGAAACCGTTGCTACTTCAATTATAACCGTCGATCTTCATAACCCTCAACCCGTGAACGTGGGTCGTTTCTGCCAGGCCCAAAATTTCAATCTGAAATTTCTCGAACGTATAATCATTTTATTATAATAAAATAATTAACAATAATGTATTATTTATTCATTTAATCATTTATTTTATTTTATATATAAAAAAATATCATATTTTTTCTGTAAACCTTTTTCCTTTAACCCATATATGCCCAGTGATTCTAAAACGAAACAAGAGGTAGTATTTTCATAAAATCATCGTAATTCGTTTGTGAGCGCAGTTAAATGTAAAACAACGCCATCTTTTGCAAGACTATATACGTAGACTCTATTTGAGACAAAGATTTTTGAGCAGCGTTGACATTTGTTTGGGTAAACATATCTAAAAATTTCCAAAATCGGAATCCCAACTTAGTTCTGGGCATATATGGGTTAAGAAACTGAGGTACCTGAGGTACACCACACTCGTCGTCCCCGTCACAAACAAACTAGTAGGGACAAACATCGTCCATTGGCACACCGAAACCAGTCGGGTTCCACACAAAAAGCTTCGGCTGGAATGGTTACTTATTAATCAATGTAATCTCATTATTTCAATTATACAAATCTAGAAAATTTCATATTTCAGCATTTAAAAATAATTATTAATTATTCATGCAGTTAAATATAAGTATTAATTATTATGTTTCCGTACCAATTTTTTATATTATGATATTGATATATTTTAGTATTAAGTATTGATATATACACATGTGTTATATAGTTCTAAACACTTACTGCTGATTACACAAAAAAATCGTTTAATTTTTGGAATCACTAAATCTATTAAAGTTTCCAAAGAAGGGAGTGGGATAATGATTGATATCTTTAAACCAACTGAATGTCTTTAAATGGTTGCTAAAATTTGCATTTGCGTAAACAAAATAGTCAATTTTTCCAACCATTGAATAGTTTGGATTAAAAAAATAATAGTTTGAAAAGACTTTGATTTCGTTATCTACCAAATTCATCAAATTCTAAAAAAAAACATCGGTTTATTTTTTAAATCGATGAAATATTAAAAATTTTCGATAAAAATCGTTTAAAAAACATCGTCTTTTCAAACCAAACAAATTTTTTTGTAATGTTCATTCAAATAGTAAATTTTTGCAATTAGCACTTTTATGAACCTCAAATGTATTGATTTTTGTCCAAATTGGCATTCAGCTGTTACTTTATTTGGGTCCTCAGAATGATTAATAAATAAATATTTATCGATGCATTTTTCAGTATTGATTAGTTATCAGGAAACAACAAATTCAAACCAAAATTTAGACAAAATTTAAAAAAATTATTTCAGCGCAAAAAACATTGTAAATCCACAGGCATTTTAAATTTATTAAAAAATGATGTGTTATCTCAACATCGTCTATAGAGAGACTTTCGGTGATCGCCAGAACTGTGTATACAAATACGAGGCATCGCGATAACGTCATCTCAAGAAAACGATTTATTTATAATTATACAATGCACTATAAATGACCGGAGTCAATGAACGACCTACAAACGAACTGAACGATAGAACAACACTGGGTAATGTTTATGAACGAGGCGAAATTTCGCGTTCGTAAGTTTATCTCTCGACGAACGATAACATAATACGTGAAATAGAACTCGAGCAGTTTAGTGTTATTCTTCGTACATTCTCGGAATTTGGAATTGAAATTTTAATTGACAATGAAAATCTGGAAATAATAATGATAGTAATAATAGAACGGAAATAAATAGCAAAATGACTTATATAAAGTAAGAAGTAAATTCATTAATTTTACATAAATATAAGATTTTTTCTTTTTTTCAAATAGATAAAAAATTATTTTTCCTCAACAAAAGTAAGTAAAATTCAAAGGTTCGAGAAATAGAAGAAATTGAATGGAAGAATTTGCAAACGAATTTTTATATTTATTTTCAACATCGATTTTTCATATGTTTCGTATATGAAATTTTATTTTTCTTAATATTTCCTTTCGTATTTTTATAAACACATTTTTTTTTCTCATAAAAGTAAATATGAAATGGAAAGGATAAAAAAAAATTGTTTTTCCTAAACCCGTTTTACACACCCACACACACACACACATATATATATATATATATATATATATATATATACAGGGTGGCCGTTTAATTGACGTCATAAAAAAAATGTAGATCCGGCATATCGTGGGGAATCCGAAACACCCCCCCATGTATGTTATGCAATTTTTTGTAGTTTAGGAGTTATGATTTTTTTTCGATTGTTTGAAGAATTTCGACATGACCAATTCTAAAAAATTCTAAAAGAAAAAGCAAGAGGCTAAATTCTTATGAGTTGCACTTTTATGCATAAAATAATCAGCTTCGTAACTTTGATAAAAGTTATGAAAATGTTGGTCTGAAGTTAAAAATTTACGTTCCGTGATTTATGACTTAAATTTTCAACTGTAAATAAAAAATCCAAACTGGTGACATAATGATTTCTTAGTTAGTCTCAGAAATTCCCAGACTCTCAGCTTTCATAATAATACAAAAAAGTGGTACCTACTTAATGGGAGAAAATTTGCTAAAATCAGTCTTCAAAGACAGCAAGGTGGAAAATCCTTAAAATTATGCAACTTATTAAAAAAAAAACATTCCTAAGACTAATCCATGATTAGAGAATGCTGGAAATTTATCGAGTTGGTTGGATAAGGACAGTTTTAAGTAAAAAGTTGAAAATTTTTTACTTTAGACCAACATTTTCATAACTTTCAGCAAAGTTACGGAGCTGATTATTTTATGCATAAAAATGAAACTCATAAGAATTTAGTTACAAAAAAAAGACTCTGAAAAGTCTTTTTCTTTTAGAATTTTTTAGAATATATTTCGACATGACCAGTTCTAAAAAATTCTAAAAGACAAAGCGAGAGACTTTTCAGAGTCTTTTTTTGTAGCTAAATATATATATATATATATACACTACCGTCGGAAAGTTTCCGGACAAAAGTTGGAAAAAGTGCTCGAACTGTTCTTTATGCCATTTCGCCGGTAGTTGGGCTAGGTCAATTTGACCAACGGCATTTTAAAGAGGGGGGATACACCTACATTTTGGCGTATCAAAAAAATTTTTACGATTTTTTTTACATTCGGCACCCAGTTTTGAAAACGACAATTTTTTGTCGTTTTTTTGTTGTTTTGTGAGTGGACCTCTTTTACAGTAAAAATCTTATTTATGCATTTCCCCTATTCTAATCATAAAAGGGGAAGGCTAAGCTACAATTTCGTTTTGTAGAAAAATTTTTGCGATTTTTTTTCCCAAGAATATTTCGTTTTTTCGAAAAAAATACACAATATGAAAATTGCTCCG
>JAPYZJ010006571.1:7316-20667 GCA_030522765.1 Ophioninae sp. B BG-2022a | reverse complement strand
ATTCCGTATTTTTTTCAAAATTCCGTATTTTTTTCAAAATTCTGTATTTTTTTCAAAATTCTGTATTTTTTTCAAAATTCCGTATTTTTTTCAAAATTCTGTTTTTTCAAAATTCTTTTTCTTTCCTCCGTCGATTTTTACAGTGATTTTGAATTTGATCCGCAGGGCGATGGAGGCGCACCTCTCGTTTGCCAATCGAGCACCGGACAATGGGAAGTGATCGGATTGGTCGCTTGGGGTATCGGTTGCGCGGGCTCCGGTGTTCCAGGCGTTTACGTCAATGTGCCCAATTATCGGGCGTGGATAACCGAAAAGACGGGACTTTAGCTTCGAAGCTATTTTCCCTCCACCTCCATACATAAAAAAAAAAACATCGTAACGACTAACCAGTTTGGCGTGGCTAAAACTTATATTTCTTCGCATATCTGTAACATTGGCTTATAAATATTTATCATCTTTTTAACTTATTTACACGCGAATCGCCCGGAATTAACGGGACTCATCGTACGAACGAGAATACGCATGGTAATTGTAAGAGAGAATAAGTGTGTGTGTGTGTGTCTCTTTCAGTTACACCGATATCTTCTTCTTTTTTTTTTCGAAGTTATTCGAGACGTTCTTCATTTCTTCCTCAAGCTTGTCGCGAAGGCGAATCTCATCGATTCGTCACACGTATCCGTTATTTTCGTAACATCCTCACGTTCGTACATTATTTCAATAGTAATACAATTGTTCGCAAAGTCTTAAAAATTGTACAAAATATTACGAATATATCCCGTTAATCAGCAATCAGCATAGTCATCGTCATAGTCCTGGTTTACCTATTTCGAACTATTATACAATATCGTGCTCGTCGGATTTATTTTTCTTTTTTTTTTTCTTCTTTTGGCTCGATAGCCGGATGACGCTCGTTGTGCGTGAATAGCATTAATATTTCTTCCTCTCCAACTCTACGGTATAAAAATTGGTGTCACGGGAAACAAGCACGAAACGAACATAAAAAAAAAGTCAAGAAAATAAAAGTTCTCGCAAAAAACGTACGTACGTTGCATAAGTGTTGTAAAGGGAATCGTCAAGTTCGATACTTATCGATGAATCGATTCTTATCGATATATCGATACTAATCGATAAATCGATACTTATCGATATATCGATACCAATCAATAAATCGATACAAATCGATACTTATCGATATATTGATACAAATCGATACTTATCGATATATCGATACAAATCGATAATCGATATATCGATACAAATCGATACTTATCGATATATCGATACAAATCGATACTTATCGATATATCGATACAAATCGATACTTATCGATATATCGATACTAATCGATAAATCGATACTAGCCAATTATATACACGATTTTCTTTCATTCTTGGCTAATCAATGATTCTCGACGGATTTCGTTTCGGTATCCATCGCAAACCCAAACAAACTGTCGTTACCTTCGTTAGGGATGATCCGAGTACTCACGTAGAGATTAAATGTGCTTCTGGCAGTCAAAGTTACGAATGGCTCGTCGGACGATAAAAAAAAAACGAAAAAAAAAAATCATTCGACGGAAGGCTACGAAAACTACGCCAAGGACTCGATCAATTTTTTACAACAACAACAATAATAATAATAATACACTCCTCAAGATTCGAGGTAGGCCCGTAATTTATCGGCTTTTCTCCTCGTTGGCTCGAAGGAGGATCAAACGGTGGGTTGAATGTTCGGTCGTGGATGAGCCAGTGGGACGGAATGATGAGAAACCGGCGGTGAGAGGAGGTGACCCCGCTCCATCTCGTTGACCTCTTGCTGATCGGAACCCGTCGAACGGGCGAGACTGTTTCGCTGACGACACATGTAAGGCGTCTCGCCCGGTGATGGAGTCTCCCGACCCTGAAGAAGGCAAAATCGTTTTTTACTTCGCTATTGGGTGTAGACAAAACCCAAACAAACCCAAACGGTTTTTTACTTCGGTATTTGACACACAAACCCAAACTTTTTTTTTACTTCCGTTTGGGTTTGTTTGGATTTACAAACCCAAACCTTTTGTTTACTTCTGATTCCGTACCGGATATGCAAACCCAAACAAACCCAAACAAACCCAAACGTGTTTTACTTCTATTTTGCTATTCGCTTGGCAGAAGGCTGAGGGAAGAATATTCTTCCTCGCCTACGAGCCCGTGCTCGCTTCCGATTCTATCCCTTCGAGACAACGTCCGAGACAGGCTTTTGGTGACCTTCGTGAGGAGGGGGCGGAGGAGAAGAGGAAGGACGGTGATGGATCGTCCGAGGTTCTCGCGCGATAATACTGTCTCGAGATTTTCGTAAAACGTAAAATCCTGACAGTAATGCCTGGATGAGCTTGATGAAGAGTTTTGACGACTCACCTGTTTCGAGGGTCCGCAGCAGGTCGCTTGGTTGCAAGGCTTGTCGGTTTTTGGACAGTCGAGAACACAGTCTTCGCTCGGCGTTTCTTTCACCTCGCTGTTCGAGTGGTACTGTAGAAAAAAACAAAAAAAACAAAAAAAACAACGATTTCTTGATTTTCTTAATTTCTTGACCCAAACAAACCCAAACGAACCCAAACAAGCTCACTTCAATAAATTCGGGTTGTATCGTCGTCGAATGTATTCCCTCGTTGTGAAAAAATTCTTTGACCTGCTCGGCAATTTTCATGTACTCCGAGAGATTTCGACAGCGTATATGGGCGGAAGCTATAATTCGATCGCCGGCCAATTGCCAAACGTGAAACTCGTGAACGGCCAATACTCCGTCAACGTTCTCGAGGAGGCGCTGTTGAATCGCGTCGACCTGGACGAAGAAAAAAATCAACATTCGGTTCCCACAAACCCAAACAAACCCGAACAAACTTTAAAAAACTCAAACAAACCCAAACAAACCTGTATGTGAGTGGGTACAGTTTGGAGAAGAATCAACGCTGACTCTTGGAGCAACGGCCATACGGATCGAAGTATCAGCAACACGAGGAGAAGAGACAAGGCTGGATCGATGTAGAATCTGTCGGAAGGGGATTCGTTCAATGACAGTAATTGGGTTGGAAAAACCCAAACAAACCCAAACAACGTAATTTAAAAATGATAATTAACGGAAGTCTGTAACCCAAACAAACCCAAACAAAGTAACACAATGATAAATGAATCAGGTCCAAATCCAAACAAACCCAAACACTGCTTATGGTAATAAATGTACGATTTCGCATTTCAAAATCACCTGTACTTCCATTTGGTCAACCAAACGATAAGAGCCGAAACAATGACGATTACGGAACCTAAAGCGTCCGAAAGAACATGAAGAAAAACGCCTCGCATGTTCATTTGACTGGCGTCGTGAGAATGACCATGATTTCTCTTGACCGGCGGCGGAGGCGGCTGAGACGGTCGCGAAGATTGGCCGGTCACCGAAGCTCCGTGCGAAGACGACGAAGAACGATACGCGTCTTCGGTGTTGTCGTTGTCGTCGTTACCCACTAGAGTACTCAGTCTGTTGTGGCTTCGCGATATACCACCGTGAGAGTGACCGTGAGCGCTGCCGTGCTCTGAAACGTAATCTTGTCTTATCACGAAACGAACGTATCGGATGACAGCTTCGGTTCTCCGCTTCTAATCTTCTTGAATGTTTCGGACTTACCGTGGAAAAGACAGAGTCCCACGACGTTAACTAGCAATCCGAGAACTCCGACCGCTACTAACAATTTAGCTTCGTGTATCTCTTCCACCTCGATGAATCTTTTGCAAGCTTCGATCGTTATACTGAAGCAAAGAGCTACCAGAAATACCGCGTTTACCAACGCCCCCAAAACTTCTGCTCTCGCCCAGCCGAAAGTATTCTTCGACCATTTCTTCGGCGACATCTGTAATGAACGTTTAAACGTAGCGCCAACGTTCGTTCGTTTGGAGATTTAGCGATTCTCACCTTGACCGAGAGAAATGCGACGACTAGAGCCGCTACGTCCGAAAGCATGTGAAAACTATCCGCTATAAGCGCCATCGAATTCGTTACGTAACCGACGATTATCTCCACGAGGAAGAAAAACGCCGTTAGCCATAGCATCGTCAAAAGCCGACATTTCTTTCCCGTGTAACGTCCCATTCTTTCCTTTTTTTTTATCGATTTATGTACGGACCCCGATTTTTTTTTAACTCTGGAAGAAAATTGAAGTTTACGATCGATACGTCGTACGATTTGGAAAAATACGAATCGAATGGAGTTTTCCCAAACATGATCGACTCGTTTAGTCTTATCGGTTATGCCGGTACGATAAGTCCTCTTTTATGATCTAGTTCGATCCAAAAAACGACCCGAGCTTTATCAGCTAATCGTATCTTCCGTCTTATCTTCACGCACGTGTACAGCGAAGTATAGTATAGTCTAGCTAGCCGATCGTTCTAATTAGCGGTATCGGAGCGCCGGTTCGTTAGCTACCCAATTAGAAAGCGATTCATTCAGCGATTCGGCTACCGAGCCGATATAAGTTTTCTGAGGTTAAGGGGTAACCAAAAACAATCGGAGAAAACGAATAGTGAACCTAACCTAACTTTTGAAGTTTTTGGATGAATTTGCCGAATTATTCGAACTTTTCGGAACTAAAAAGACGTTTTTATGGTTTTTAGGCCACGACGAGCAAAAATTGTTTTTTTTTAACGGTTTTTATCACAGATTTATTGCAACGGAATGAAATTTACGATGAATCTTTTGTAGACGCAACCTTACCCTGCTGCAGAATCCTACCGACTGAAATTAAACAGGATACATCTGACAAACATTTTTTCGTCTATCTTTTTTTCTCGGAATGTTCGGTCTCGGATTAATTCCAATGAGTCACTCGTGTCTACCTGACTCATAAATAATCGAAAAAAAAAAAAAAAATCGAACGAAAAAAAAAAACTATTCAAACGGGAATTGGCAGTCACGGTCATTGGGTTTGTTTGGGTTTGTTTGGGAATTGGCAGTCACTGGGGCTTTCGAATATTCCGCGCTCGTGAAAAACGAAAAAAGTGACAAAAAAAAATTGATATTACGGTAAAACTTGGTGTGTCATCGCGGAAAAAGGGGGAGGGGGGTGGAAAACCGCGTGCAACCTAACTTACCTCTGACTCGACACGGCGTCACGTTACAAACGCGGTATAAAGTAACGAAAAAAAAAAAAAAACAGTTTTTCTTCTTTCCCACTTTTTTTTCGTTATTTTCGTCAATTCCGTTGGATCTTCAATCAACCGTAGCGGCGAAACTTTTCGACCGAGAAAATAATAACGGCCATGTCACACACGAGGGCACGAAGGCGGATTGAACGCGCACATTTTGTTTTTTTTTTTTTTGCTCGCCCGGACGCTCAACGAAAATGCATTTCTTGAGCAGCGATACTTATTGTACGAAAGAACGCGTCGGTTGGACGCACGACGAATTTATGATGCAACCGATCTCTAAACGATCGTTCGATCGCATTCCGTCGTTTTTAAAACTAATCGTTTTACCATAGTTTTTGCGACCCGATTAATTACGATTTCACGAGACACCGTACCATTGCGTCACGAGAACGACGAGCGTTCACCGTATCTTCGGTAAGCGAAACTGCGTTATCGACGGTGGGACAGTTAAAAGTTTCGGCTGATTTCCGGTAGATGGAGCTAGTGTATCGAAAATGCCCCCCCCCCTAACCGCTCAGGCGCCGACACACAAATTCATTTTCAGCAGCTCGCGCATCTCTCGAATAATAGATATATACGCAAGGTTGTACGGACGTTGAAACAATAAAAAGTTCGTTTTTTTTTAATACGAGCATGTCGAATCTTCAAATAATTCAATAATGTTTTTCAACAAGTTGGCTTTGAAGTTTATCGGCGCTTTGGGTACAGTTCTACAATACGGATGCGTGACTCACTGCGCCCTCGAGTATATCGGTGATTTCGTAGTGGTAAGCGATTTTTTGTTAACGCGGATCAGCCCAAAGAAAGTTTATTTCTTTTGACATCTTGATTCGAGATATTACGCGGATTCGCGGATTTCGAGGTTATATTCTGACGTAAAGCGGTATTTTGACGTAACCCCCACTCGTCTGAGACTTTTGCACGTAACGCCATCTGTGCGGAAACTTCGGAACGACGAATGATTTTTGTTGCTCCGTCGGTAAAAGAGTTCGACTTTTTTTTTCTTTCTTACTCTTTTGTTTCACGCAGTGTACAGGACCGTCGATGGAACCTACTATATTTAGCAACGATGTCCTATTCACGGAACATCTATCGACGAGGTTTCGCAATCTTCACAAAGGCGATATTATTATAGCGAAATGCCCGACGAATCCTCGTCAACACATATGCAAAAGAATAACCGCTTTGCCCGGGGACAAAGTTCGATACGGTTTTACAACATACGTCGTAAGTATTTTTTTTTCTTCTTCTTTTATCAATGTAGTACTATTAAGACAACGAAAAATATGTTTTTAAATACAAACCCAAACAAACATTACAGGTACCTCCCGGACACGTTTGGCTCGAAGGCGACAACGATAGTAACTCAGCCGATTCGAGAATTTACGGTGCCGTTCCGCAAGGACTTTTGCGCGCTCGAGCTTTATGCAAAATTTGGCCGCCAACCGACATCGCGCTGTTCGTTGGTTGACGTTTTAACGTAAACGCGAGTATACGTTTTTTTTTTATCATACGAGCGCGCGTTTACCTTTGTACAAGAAAATAGACGTTGCGCCAATCGTATTCGAAGCGGCGCGCCCACGCAATAAATTATCCCTGCCGAAATACGTGACTGCGAGCGCGAATTAATAGTACCGAGGGCGTCCGCTTGGAGTCGCAAATCTTGATATTCGACCAGTAGCGTCAATCGACACGCGCATGCGCAAACTCGTAGAAACAGTGATCCCTTCGTACGGGCGCTTCGTAACAATCGAGAGCGCGCGTCCCGAGTTTCCACAATTCTTTTTGTCCGTTCCAACGTCGTTTCAAAGTGTAAAAATATCGAGAAAAATTCATGGAAACGAGATTGGAAAGAATCGTATCACGATAGGAACGAATGAAAACGAATATTTCCGGTGATACACGACGCGACGATTTTGACGGTTTCGGACCATAACAAGCGTCGATGATACATCGATAATTATGATTGTTTCGTGATTAACCAAAATCGCAGTCCGTAGGATTGAGGAATTCGTAAAAACATCGAAGGTATCGTAATAATCGAGTCCTGATCAAATCCTCGTTACGAACCTAAACAAACCCAAACAGACCCAAAACAAACCCAAACAAACCCAAACAAAGTCGTTTACGGAACGAGAAATTGCGTTGTTTTCCAGGCGAAATGCTTCGCGGTAGGCTCAAGCACGCGCTCCACTGTTGCGCTCTGTTAACCGTAATCGCAACGGTGGAATACGTATCGGGAGTTTTCCGAGACGAATCGGAAGAGGCTGATCCTTGGACGAGATACGGTTACGCCGGAGCTGCGACTTTATACTCGTTGAGGTTATTGACTTTTCTATCGTTGCCTCAAGTCCTCTTCAATTTCGTCGGACTCACCGTTTACAACGCTTTTCCCGACAAAGCCGAATTGAAAGGATCGCCGTTGTTGGCGCCTTTCGTCTGTATAAGAATCGTAACGCGCGGCGATTATCCGCGCTTGGTCCGGCGAAACGTAGCGAGAAATTTGAACAAATGCGCCGAAGCCGGCTTGGAGAACTTTCAGATCGAAGTCGTCAGCGACAAGCCCGTCGGTATCGTTCCTCACAGAAGAATACGACAAGTCGTCGTTCCGCCTTCGTACAGAACGAAAACCGGAGCACTCTTCAAAGCGAGAGCTTTGCAATACTGCTTGGAAGACTCGGTCAACGAATTGGCCGATCACGACTGGATCGTTCATCTGGACGAGGAAACTTTGCTCACCGATAATTCCATACGCGGAATATTGAATTTCATTTTACACGGCAAACATTCCTTCGGTCAAGGTCTCATAACGTATGCCAATGAAGACGTCGTCAATTGGATCACGACGTTGGCCGATAGCTTTCGAGTTGCCGACGATATGGGCAAGCTCAGATTACAGTTTACGATGTTTCACAAGCCGCTGTTCAGTATGAAGGGCTCTTTCGTCGTCACGCAGGTAAGCCTGGTGACCTTGAATGACCTTGGAAGGTCACCTTGGATGACCTTGGAAGGTTACCTTGAATGACCTTGGAAGGTTACCTTGGATGACCTTGGAAGGTTACCTTGGATGACCTTGGAAGGTTACCTTGAATGACCTTGGAAGGTTACCTTGAATGACCTTGGATGACCTTGAAAGGTTACCTTGATTGACCTTGGATGACCTTGGAAGGTTACCTTGGTTGACCTTGGATGACCTTGGAAGGTTACCTTGAATGACCTTGAAAGGTTACCTTGAATGACCTTGGATGACCTTGGAAGGTTACCTTGATTGACCTTGGATGACCTTGGAAGGTTACCTTGATTGACCTTGGATGACCTTGGAAGGTTACCTTGAATGACCTTGGAAGGTTACCTTGGATGACCTTGGATGACCTTGGAAGGTTACCTTGAATGACCTTGGAAGGTTACCTTGAACAACGTTGGAAGGTCACCTTGGATGACCTTGAAAGGTTACCTTGGATGACCTTGGATGACCTTCAAATTTTTTTTCCCCCAGATGGCGGCTGAAAGAAGAGTGTCCTTCGACAACGGATTGGACGGCTCGGTAGCGGAGGATTGTTTCTTCGCCATGAAAGCTTTTGCCCTTGGCTACACGTTCGACTTCGTAGAGGGCGAAATGTGGGAAAAGTCACCGTTCACCCTGTGGGACTTTGTTCAACAAAGGAAGCGATGGCTTCAAGGAATTCTCTTGGTGGTACACTCAAAAGCGATACCACTGAAGAACAAATTGTTACTCGGAGTGTCTTGTTACTCGTGGGTAACCCTGCCGCTGTCGACCTCAAATATCGTACTCGCCGCTATTTGCCCGATCACGTGTCCACCCCTAGTTGACTTTTTGTGCGCGTTCGTCGGCGGCGTCAGCATTTACATGTACATATTCGGCGTCGTAAAATCCTTTTCCCTCTATCGGTTCGGATTTGGACGATACATCGTTTGCATATGTGGCGCCCTCGCTACCATACCGTTTAACCTCGTTATCGAAAATGTCGCCGTTCTGTGGGGTCTATTCGGCAAAAAGCACAAATTTTACGTCGTTAGCAAGGAATACGATGCTCCGATCATTTTGTAAAGCGCCCTCTACCCTATGTCTCTTTTCTTAACTTTACGAACACTAACCTCTTATTTATCGATCGAAATTCCGAACGGAACGTTTTTTTTTTTTTTTCAGTTCTTCTCTTTTAGTATTTAATCTCCGTGGTAGCATCCACGAAAAACCACGCCTTTTGGTACAAATCGAGAATGGACTCTAGTCACACATACCTACACGAGCGCACAGCACTAAACGCGAAAAATGGCAGCTCCGCATCGCGAATCTCACTTTTTACGAAACAACGGACAATTATCTTTTTTTTTTTCGCCTTTGACACAGTCGTTGGCCACTCGCGAAGTTTGTCACTATTCACGAGCCCTTAAACTAAAAAAAATACGATTCTTCGAATTGTACACTTTCACCGACCTTTTTTTCTCTAATAATCGGAATCCTGCCAAGAAGTTCCGATATAACGAAAAAAAAAAACGCCTTCGCGATACGCTTGTACGATTTAGCGAGTCGATCTTCTTTACCGGTGTAAAAGATGGCTATCGATAGCCCGAGAAAATCCGAGTTTGAAACTCTCTCGATTTATCGACTTGGTTGACAAGGCTGCCGGCTGCTGCGTTAATAAATTTTAGTTCCAATTATTATGATCGATTATTTCTCTTCTTTTAGCTATCGTCGTTACTCAAGTATGTCTCGTATGTTTTATTCGTGTTTTTTTTTCAAATTAGACGCGCGTTGACTGCACGACTGGACGCGAACGAATAAACGATGTTTCGCCACTTGCATAATTAGTGCACCAATTTCCGTTGTTTTTTTTTTGTCATGCGTTGAAACATTTGTACATAAAAATTAGTAAAATCGTGTTGTGACGAGTTAATCTTTTTTCTGTGGAGTCCAATTAACCGTATAAAAAAACGGCTACGTAAAACGACGGTTGAAAATCCTCCGTTTCGCGCTTGCGCAATACGAGTGAGTTTGAGCGCCACGAGCGGCGGTTGTAAGAAACAAAAAAAAGCGTATTGAAAATACAATCCCCGCTATCGCGGATAATCGTAATTCTTCCGCGCGAACGAAAAACAGTCCATAATAAATCCAAAATCCGAATGGGAGAGGTCTCGCCGATCGAGGGGGCGCTTTTGTTTTGTTTTCGTATTTAAAGCTGGAAAAACGTTTTTTTCACTTCCTGAAAGTTCTCGGTTATGTAAAAACATCGATAAACACATGGGGAGTTAATAATACGGTCCGTACGAGCCTAACCTCAAAAAGATGCGAAAGTCGTGTCAAAGGTGACATTTTCGTGCGCAGAGCACCGAAACGATAATCAAAAAGTGCCAAATAACCACCGATCACACGGTAGGATTAAAAAAATGAGTGAATTCAAGCTGCATCATCTCGTACTGGAATTGACCGAGCTTTTGGAGTAGGTGTTTCGTTTTTTCGCGATATCGCCGGATTTTGTTGTTTCTCCGTGGATTATTTTGCCCACCAGGTCGAGCGCTCCACCCGAGCGTCAAAACATTGAAAAACTACAACGAGGCAACGCGGTTCCTGACAACGTACCGACTCTCGGCTGTCTCAGATATCTCGTCAAAAATGCTCGAGATCCGGAAACGTTTTTGCAGAAATATGAAGAGCTCAAGTCGAAAAAGTACGTATTGGCAACGGATTTGTTTGGGTTCGTTTGGGTTTGTTTGGGTTTGTTTGGGTTCATGGGCAAAAAACGTTTGGGTTCGTTTGGGTTTGTTTGGGTTTGTTTGGGTTCATGGGCAAAAAACGTGTTTCCAAAATTACGAAGATCGCGAGTTGGAAAAGTAAGTATCGGCGACGGATTTGTTTGGGTTTGTTTGGGTTAGCTTCAGTTCGTTTGGGTTTGTTTGGGTTTATGGGCAAAAAACGTTTTTGCAAAAATACGAAGATCGCGAGTTGAAAAAGTAAGTATCGGCGACGGATTTGTTTGGGTTTGTTTGGGTTAGCTTCAGTTCGTTTGGGTTTGTTTGGGTTTATTGGCAAAAAACGTATTTCCAAAAATATGAAGATCTCAATTCGAAAAAGTACGTTTCGACGACGGATTTGTTTGGGTTAGTTTCGGTTCGTTTGAGTTTGTTTGGGTTTATAAGCCTAAATCGTTTTTTCAAAAATCCGAAAAATCTCAAATCGAAAAATGACGAGAAACGTCATGACGACATTAAGTCGCACTGTCTTCTTTCAGGATCGACGGTTTGGGTTCATTCATGCAACTCCTTCAGCGAATCAAGTCGGACAAGCCTCTCATGGATTACCTTGCGGAAGCGTTCTCTTCCGGTGGCCGACGGGTCGCCAAGTGTTCCGCGGTTACCAAAGAGGATTTGCCGTTGGTTCGTATCATTTCCACATATTTCACACCTGTCGAAATCAATATTCCATTTTCTCCGTCGTTTGCCAATGTCGCTTTAGATCCGCAAAAATATAATGAGAGCCGCGGTAGAGGGCGAAAGAAAATTGAACCGGCAAGCCGGATCTGGGGGAAAACGGAACGACGGAAGCGTCACAAAAAACTGGGTAGCGGAGAGGCCTCGAATATCTTGGGACTTTCATACGGGCACAGGAGTCGCACTTTTCGAGAGTGAGTTTGGGTTTGGTTGGTTTTGTTTGGGTTTGGCTGGTTTTTGTTTGGGTTTGCTTCGGTTTGTTTGGTATTGTTTGGGTTTAATTAGTATATTTCGAGTTCACAGTGTACGTATTCCACTTTTGACCTTCCCATGCCTTTTTAGAGGTCGTGCCATCAGTATCGCAAGAGAGCCTAATAATATGGGACCTTTTGCGTTGTCTGAAGGGAACGGACGGTTCGTACATAATATCCGAGCCTCTATCCGGTCCTTACGAGCCCCGAAGTTTCAATATCGCACCGGACGTAGGAGTATCGTTGAAACAACTAGCTCAGCAGATTTTGCCGTTGGCTTCTTATTATTCGATGACGGTGAGATTCGTTGAAGAAAAAGTATCGCCGGACGACGGACAAGTAAATCACGCTTTGCGGGGAGCGCTGAGTTGTCTTCTCAAGGATTATTTGGTTCGTTGTTTTCTTGGATTTCTTGCGATTAGAGCTTTGCGCTGTATTTTCATGATTTCGTATTTTTCCGCAGTCTTTCGTCGTTCAGTTGGAAATGCAACACGTGCGGGGCAAATTGAGTTTACAAAAAATGTGGTTTTACGTTCAACCAACGATGGCTACGATGTCTATACTCTCGCAGATCACTGCGACGATTTGCAAAGTATTTCGATTTTTTTTTCGGTATCGCTTCGATATTGGATTTACATTGCGAATAGAAATAATTTTTTTTCATCGACAGGCTAATGCACGAGGCGGAAAAGTATTGAGTCTCTTGCACGATCAAGTAAACGACATGAGCGGTGACGCCAAGTGCAAAGAGCTTGGATTATTTCTCGTTCAAGCTGCTAGCGTTCCTTACATGCGAACGCTGGAAAAATGGGTTTACAAAGGTGTCATTTGCGATCCGTATCAAGAAGTGCGTATATTTTTATCTGCTTCGACAAGAATTATTTTCAACGATGGATTAACCTCTTAACTTCGTAGTTTCTCGTAGAAGACAACGAGCTGATTCAAAGAGAAGAATTGCCCATGGATTATTCAGCGGACTATTGGGAAAAACGTTACACTATGAGATCCGAAAGAATTCCAGTTTTTTTGAACGAACACGCGCAAACGATTTTGCGAACCGGAAAATACTTTAACGTGATAAGACAATGCGGTAAGATAGAAAATTTAGCGATAAGGGAATGAAAATTTTGTAAATTATTGAGATCGCGTTGCAGGAAAAACCGTTCAGTGGGGAAAACAAGAGCCGCTCGTTTATCGTCACAGAGATCAAAAATACATCGCTGCGATCGACCGAGCTTATTCCGAAGCGGCGAGAACGCTTTTGGAAGTTTTGATCAACGAGAATGATTTGATGGGTCGTTTACGGAGCGTGAAAAATTATTTTCTTCTCGCTCAAGGAGATTTTGTGGTAAAAAAGCTAATTGTTCGATTTCGACGAAAAAAAATCGATAATCGATTGAAAAAATCGATAATCGATTGAAAGAATCGATAATCGATTGAAAGAATCGATAATCGATTGAAAGAATCGATAATCGATTGAAA
>JAPYZJ010006565.1:0-13625 GCA_030522765.1 Ophioninae sp. B BG-2022a | reverse complement strand
TTATTTTCCCCTTTTTAGTTTAGATATTCAACAAAAATCTTCATATAATGGCGTCTTTTTGAAAAACTAGAATCCTAGTAAGCAACAAAAACGGATCTAGGCGGGCAACTTCACGAGATATCCATTATTGTTATATACTAAAAGCTTCCCCAGAATGTAACGAATACTTTAATAAAATACTTAATGAAAAACTTACAAACGCACTAGTCGCTCCTACGATTTTTTAATGTTCCCCTCGATTTCTCTGGTCTGCCATCATCAAACCTCGATTTCCTTATCATGGGACCACCTTTGAAATGCCTTCTTTCCAACAAAAAAAGAATCATCAAGATCGCTTCATAAACGACGAAGTTATCCGCGAACAAACTAAAAAAAAAGCATATATACGGTCGAATTGAGAAACCTCCTCTTTTTTTTGAAGTCGGTTAAAAAGTCCTCTTTCTACAAACTGCGGACGAAAAGTGGCTCGTTTTTACTAATCCAAAAAACAGAAGATGAAACTTGATCCTACCGAAATCCGAACTCGATTTCACCAATTCCCACAGATCCTTGTAAAACTTCCAACAACTACAGAAACAAAAAACAATTCCACCCCAGAAAACGAATGTTCAAAAAAACGAAGGTTTTTCGCTTCGTGTGTAAGCGTAGGTTTGAAACGGAAGCGATACCATACGGGGCGTGCAGGTTGACGAGATAAAAGAACTCGGCCACTAATTAGTTGTCAACAATTGGAATACTGGCGAAGCCGACTCGTCCCCGTATGGAACGTGTTATACATGACGTTAAGTTTTTCCAATTAGGCTGACTGGGGCCTCGCAGTGTCACACCAGGAGAGATTGCAAGACTCTCTCTCCGCCTGTCTCCATTGGAGGCACGTTGAGGCTTATCCAGAGGAAGGGTCTTCTATAAAGTGCATCTCGGGTATGGATGGAAGGGCTTGGCGGTGCGGGGAAGTGTTCATATTTATTAAGCTGGGCTACGTTGTCGTGAGGTGACGAGTCCTTCGTTATGTCTCGTATATACAAATATATACGAACATTTTTCTCGTCATCTCGAAATCTCGCTTCGCATCAGTTCAAGCGCACACTCCGGGCGGTAACGTGAATTATATTTATTATATCCCATGGAAATCCGAAATAGGGACATCAGTAACGACTCACCTTTTTTTGTTTTTTCAGCGAGCGTGACTCAGAGGGGTAGAAAGGTAGAGAGGCTACAGGAGGCCTGGGAGTGGGAGGGAAGGTGCGAGACTCGATCCTCATTCACTCATCTCGAGATAATTCAAGTCGCGATTTAATTATACGAATTACACGCGTAGCCATTATAACCTTCAGACTCGTTTTCTTCTTTCTCTTTATTTTATTTATTTGTGTTTCGTTTATTTCTTTATTTGTCTTTGCTTTTTTCTTTTTCTTCTCTTTTTTTTTTATCTTCTTGTGCTTAAGAATGCGTGCTCCCATTCTCCCTGTCGGCCCTTCACGCACTCGGCGCTGCTGCTATCACGACTCTCGATGTGTATGTACGTGCCACGAATATAAGATATTGCTGATTATGCAATTTGAGACTAACGAGACTTATTATTTTGCCTCGCGGCTGAGGGGTCTCCGGTAAGTGCATTCGTCAGAGCCATTCTCTCGTGGAAAGACGCAGAAAGAGAGAGAGAGCGAGAGTGACGAGGGGGGGGGGGGGAGACAGAACACAGGGTTCTATTGTTTAATGACGATTGGAGTTGATCGTATGTACATGCGTCCTCGTATATTAACTCCAAGAAATACAAGAGTATGGACTTCGATCTTTTTCGTTCGCATTTTCACTCCTTACCATAAGCCCATCTATCGAACGTACGTGTATACGGTATTCTGGCCCAAATTCGATTCGTAGAAATTCAAATGCATCGACCAAAATTGTAGGGAAAATTTTATTTTTTTTCGAAATAATCCATCGGTTGATGATTAGACTATTTTTTTCTTTTCTTTAGTTGAATTTGACAATTGTGAGACGCTGTATTCTGTTGCAGAATTCTCTGCTTTTTGTAATTCGTTTCGTAAACCCGAGTAGGAATCTAAGAAAATTGGCAAAAAAGCAAAGATCTGATTTGTTACAAGATTCTAGTATTATTGGAAGTTTTGATAGCAATGGGTTTGATTCAGGGAATCTAGGGGATTCTGCATTTTTATATTTAATTTAGTACAGGTAGACATTTTTTGTGGTAACGTTTTTTTATTGGATGGATTTACTCGATTTAACGGTTTTCGCAAAATGATGCAAACATTTTCCGAGAAATATATTTATCATCTTTATATTATTTAACAAATCTTTAAAGAGAATATTTATTAATATCCTGTATCGCATTTATGAATACGAAAATTGTTTCCGGTTTTTCTGAAATGCATTATTTATCAAGCTCGTATGTTTATAAAAAAATAGAGTTTTTATTAATAACAATAGAACACAATAATAATATTTAAATATAAATAACCGTAATCAGAAATGACATTTTTTCAAATTTGATTTTCATTTCCAGTAAAATAAAATGACAATATTTGTTTTTTTTTCTACTTTCGATTAAAGATATTCAGTAAAAATTCGTATTATTTTAAAGAATCGAAATACAACGAAATTTTAATATCTTGTGTTTTGCTTAAAAATTCATGTAGTAAATATGAGAATATTCGTAAAGAATTTCAACGTAGGAAATTTTATGTAGGTACTTTACAAGCGAGTTTCTTAGCTGATGACGTGATGCTTTTGTTGCTTAGATTTTACACGAACGCCTTCGAGGTGGAACGACCCATACACATACGTTAAAAGTACGCGAACGTACCCGCGCGCGCGCAGGCGCGTTTTTACCTAAAAATATAACTATAGCGATGGAACCGAGAATGCACTTCCTTCCATCTCATTCTGCCATTCTCTCCGGGTATCTCTCTCGCGGGTGCACCATTCCCACATATCATCGCCGCGGTTGCCGTGCACGGTCCACTTAGCATTGTCCAATAACCATAATTGCCATCGCCCTCCCAATGCAACCGCCAGGAGCGCAATGAATCGTTACGAATGGGAATATCGATAGCGATAAGTGTAGGCGCCCATCATATGTACCAAACAAACCCAAGAAAGACAATTCCGAGTTAACAAAAATTGATGATTCAGTCTTTTTTATAGCGGCCAGTTATTCCATTTGCAAAATCAATTTTAGTTATTTCCTAGAATTTCGTCTAATTCTGCTTATTTACAAATCAACTTTTAATATTTTCGAAATCTTTTTATCAATTGTTTAAATTGATTGCGTGGAATTGCTAAATGGTTTCCATCGTTTTCTTAAACTGTTTCTATCAATAACTTAAGTTATTTTTTAGATCTCTCAAACTGTTTATGTCAATCTTCTAAATTTATTTTATGAGTTTATTAAATTCTTTTCGTCGATTTTTAAAATTGTTTGCATTAATTCCTTAAATTAGTTATACCATATCGCAATTACTTGAAATCTCTAGGCCATTGTTTAGAATAGTTTTTCTCATTAATTTTTCGTATTATTTATTGTAATCGTTTTCCTAATAGTGCAAACGAACATTGAAGACCTCTCATTAGGGTTCTTCAACGCTATCGTTGTGATAAAAGATATTTTGGCGACAAAAAAGAATTTTTGGGTTCAATTAATTATGTTCACAATGAGGAAAAATTAATTAGAAACACGATCCTGAAAAAACGCCTGGATTTTTTTTGCAATTTACAGGTTTCATTTGCCTTGAAATTCCTATTAACTTCGATCTAATAAAAACGGTTTAGGAAATAAACAATAACAATTTAGGAAATTGATGAAATAAATTAAAGAAATCGATTAAACGAATTGAAAAAGGTTATAATATTAGTTTAAGAAATTAACAGAATATATTTTTAAAAAACATAAAATGAATTCAGAAAATTAATACAATTCAGGTAATTGATAAAAACAATTCAGAAAATTGGTAAATAGATTTCGCATGCCATCGGAGCTGAAACGTTATTAGGAACGAGCCACAGTAAACTTCGCATTAATTGCGTTGGCAAATGATACTCCAAGAGGTTTCACGAATTAGTGAATAACGAGGAAACTTAGCTTGGGTATGCACTCGACTCGGTGCGCTGGATTGCCTTTTATTGGCGATGACCATTCCGGTCCATCAGTGTTATCTTCTCTCTTAGATCCGTTCCACGTCTCCCTCTCTCATGTGCGATCTTTGCCCCTCTGTAAATCCTCGAGTCTGCTCAGCCACGACTCTCCATTCCGATCCGGCACTTGCGCGGTGATAGAGAAGCGAGCCAATTAACCCTGCGTACTCCTGCCGTCCGTACTATCACAATACTTATGTACTTGCTACCATACATATGTAATACACGTGTACGGAAGAGCATTCGTCCGCAACGATTCCGATCGTACCTATGGGGAAACGTGATTTTGGGGACATTCGACTATTAGGGATGTGCCAATTCTGAATATAGTCGTAAAATTAATAGACCATTCCTCATATAAATAAGGGTCGTTAAAGGCTTCTTTGAAGCTATCCTTATCAGGAAAGCTTTAAATGCGGTCACACAAGGGCTTGTTTGGTCTAACGAGCCTTCAAAAGCCTTTATCTATGTGTTGAGTGTACTGTCAATTTTCCCCTCGGACTATTCCACTCCGAATGAACAAAAGGGTTCCTCCATTATTCGTACGATGCTCAGAACCGCAGTACTATCGATAATACTGATAATAATGATGATAGATTGACCATTACTTGGAACCAACATAGACGGATGTTTCCAAATGTTTCGTAAGTTAATTTTTTCCAAGCCCACCCCAAAAGTCGTAATTTCTCCCCAAGTAGATTCGATGATTGAAGGCGCACAAGTCCCAAGTCCAATTCGAGAAAAGACGTAGGGCCTGATGTGCGGAAAGTCCAGCAGGGAGAGTGACCTTCGAGTCAGCCCATTAATAACAGTAATAACAATAATGATACACCAGAAATGTTTGCATCAACCGTACTTATCAATCTTTATGATCAAAGCGACTGTGCGTTATTGTATAGTCGCGAAGGGCGTTTTTTTCCCAACGCGATCGAGAAGAAGCTGGCTTTTGACGGTCCATGCAGGGACCGTACGGGGCGAAGTAAAGGTATTCTGTCTTACGTATTGCGGAAGTGAGGTGGAGGTTTGGTCGTCGAGTACATTCGATGGAAACTGGGAAACAGTACTGGGTGGGAGGACAGTGAAGCGAGATTCCGAGGATGGTAGTTGCAAGGGGAAAGGGATATTTGGAGTTTTGGGGGGTGGCAGGAAAGACGCGGTATACGTATGTATTCTTAGCCCGGAATGTGCGGCTGCAAAGCCGCGTCAATACGGCTTGCCCGGACGAAGGAGAAGCGAAGGTGGTAGAGGAGTGTGAAGGGCGAGGAGTATAAGGGAGAGGATGGCGAACAAGAAGGGGTTCTTCGTCGCGAGGTGACTCGAAGGGGGTGGCGCCTGGGTGTACAGAGACACGAACAAGCCAGAAACGCTACGGAGAGGTGCGGTTCTCTCCGTGCAACTGCCACGGGGGCGCAGACACCCGATGTGGAGAGAAACTGCATGAGGGGCGGAAACGGGAATAAGGGATGAACCGTGAAGAACAAGGAGAGAGGTGGAGGCTAAAAGAGGGAGGGATAGAGAAAGAGAGAGAGAATGCTTACAGGAAAGGTCCTCCTCTCTTCAGCTTTCTCTCTCTCTCTCTCTCTCTTTGGTTCTCTTCACAGCGAGAGATCACTGCGCCGCCAATATTACTGCCAGCCCGAAGATTACCAATATCCTTGAGAGGCGCTCTAGTCCTGTCATAAAAGACGGAGCTTACCAAGATATTACCTACCACCACCAACTCATCGGGACACTACCACTGTCCGCGAAAGGAACATCGGTTATACGTGAACCATATTCACCACACGGCTAATACTGAGACCGGAAAGACTGTATAGGGAGGTCGTGGGGATCTTGATGCTACTAGGGTAGGGTAGTACGTAGCCACGTATTATCCTCTCCTTCATAGCACTCCTCTTGGAAAGCCACACCGCTGTCATCTCAACTATATTATCACCGTATCCAGCATATACGCATTTGTACAACACCATCCACCAGCCCTGTGACGACTGTTCATCTTTTGACACTCACTCGTTTCGGAAATTGTTGGCTGAAGGACATTAAGAATGGACGTGGCTTCTCGACAAGTTGTTGGAAGCCTTCCCCGGGATTAGACTTTCTTGTACCTCATGACCCTTCGTGAACTTTAGGGTGTACTTGTATTTCTTTCGGAATCCTGCGAACGATTCGATGACACCGACCAATTTATCCGGGCGAGTTTGATTATCTTTATCGAACGGCTAAACGTCTCGCTTTCCTAGAATCGTTGAAGACACGAACCTTGAAGTGTAATCGGTGAGGAGTTCTTTGATGAGGAAAGGAGATAATTATGCGGGAGCTATCCAATATCATTGGGTTCGGAGATTCGGTGTAATCGAACCAATCGATGAATCTTGGTGTGTAACTAATACTGGTTAGTGCTTTGCTTGATCGGAGATAGATTAAGATAGGTATGGATGGTTATTATAAAATCACCGAAATTCTTGAAAATTTGAGGAATCATAGTTCTTGGTAGAATAATTCATTATTTTAGAATCTTTCGCTACATAATTTAGTAGTTACCTATAAGAGTATGAATTAAAGACGTTAATAGTTGCAGAACTTAGAATCAAGCGATTAATTACATTAAGTTTTATATAAATAGGCTGTGCTGTCCACATATATTGAGTTTTTGGATAATTATTAATAATAATAAGATTTTCTGAAGGTATCCATCAATTTTTAAAATTGAGGAAATGTTTTGTCGGACGGCTATTGATTTTATCGACACTTATTATTGAAAATGGAAAATAGACTAGTCCGAGTCTTAATTCATCATTATATTAGATATGTGTAAGGCTAAGCATGGACGATATGACCTAGGCTTGTTAATCCACGCTTCCGCCATGTTGGACGAACTTTTTGCTCGACGGTTTATCCAGTAATACCTTAATTGAAGATGGCTCTCAGCCGATAAGGATTGCACGTCAGAATCCAAGAAATGTTTCTTTCTGGTTCCCAAGATTTTCCGAGTTTTCCAATCGACCACAAAACTTGGTGCTCTTCATTAATCAGTTATTAGGAGAAGTTGTCTTTTTGCATGTTTTCTTTGGCAGTGGAGGGACGAAGCTCTGACAATCCTCGCGTAGTCTCATTGCGTTGGCGACATGGAGGAAGGGAACTTGCACCCCCAGAGCGAGGAAGTTAGTCAAGAGACTGGACAAAGTTGGCGAGGGTGAAGAATGCGTTAGGCGTGGGGAGTACACAGTCTCCATTGTAGTCCAAGCTTTTTGTACGTGGTACAAAGCTTTAATCCATGACCGAATCTGCCAATGTCAACATCATCCATATAGCTGCAGAGGCTTTGCTGCTGTTGCAATAGATCGAGCCCAAGGGCCTCGCAAAACCTACACTCGGCACGAACCCTTATCCCAGTGTCTATACATACATCAAGAATCTACAGGGTGTCCGAAAAGTTGCCTTCATCATCGTTTAATCGCGGATAACAAATTCTGGATAGTCCGATCCATCGCCTCCTCGTCGATTGATCTTCTCATCTCTGGGTGTCCATTGATCACGAGACAGCTTTCCATGTCCAATAGACGAGCTTCAAAGTGGACTTTCTTCCCTATGATCAGCTGCGATCTCGATGAGCGTTTCATAATCCACCCCAATGCGAGTAATCATCGCTCGAACCATTGTAACTGTTTTCTCAGCGATGGGGACGCCGAAGTGGAGAGTTGTCCTGGGAGCGATTCAACGACAATGATGAACCAAGAGATTGCACCTCACGACCGTTTCTATCTGTACAGATACCCATATCCATAGAAAGGCCATTTTGAACCCCCTAAATTTTCCGTATCATCACGTACAGCTGTTTCGAAGGGACCTCGTTTTTTTAAATCACCTTGTTGATTCTGGACACTGGGCAGTCCTGGAAGTCTTCTTCGCATAAATTTCATTATATTCATGAAACGGTGATTTCGAAAATGCTAGGATTTGGAATCTAGGAGCAATGGGGCAAAATAAGGGTAGTCCTGGAAATTCCCTACATATAAACGTGCTTGCAATCATGAAAAGATGATTTCATAGAATCTTGTGTTTTTACGATGTTGACGCTGAACGAAAACTTGACAATGGAACAAAACGAGGGATGACCTGGAAGTTGATGGTCTTCAAAAGCACCTTTCTCGTTAGGCATACGTTTGTACAATCATCTCTATATCTCTATGTGTCAATGCTAATAACGAGTGTTTATCAATCTCTATCCGTCGACAAACGACGACGCAGACTCGCCCTTCTCTCCTCCTCTTCTACCGTTTGTCCCCAGGGATGTAACCTCGAAAGAGAATGACGCTTTTTTTCTTTATCTTTCTCCCCTATAATCTGTGGGTCGCGCGGATGAGTTTGGGCGCGGGGAGATAATGATCTGCGGGGTTCGATCAACGTAGGAAGTTGCGTACGAAGTTTCGATCGGTCCGGACTGTGTGAGGTTTATAACGAGTACACGCGAGTTTTTTTTTTTTCATGCGTTCCGAACCGTTTGTACAAATCGTTAGGACGGGGTGCCGATTAAGGGATCGTTCCAGGATGAATCGACAAAAAAATCCACGCATCCGATTGCAACGGATCCCTCTTACACTCGAATTCACGAGAACGCACGTCGGGCCAATTAATATCGCGCCGACTACAATCCAGATGGGTCCCTCTGTCGCTTTGGGACAAAAACTTCCCTGTACAGTTTTCTATCTGTGAAATCGCCTTGATAAATCTGAAAAAATACACGAATAATCTTGAATCCTTCTAGAACGTGAATTCATGATTCTTCGAGTACAATAATTATTGCATTTGTTGCTATAAACTAGTATCTGGGCGGAAACCCTGGAATATCGTTTTTTTCCCTCGATTTTGACACGTAAAAGATAAGATACTGGAAAGTCAAAGATTCGATGATTCAGCATCATGGACCCCATAATCTTTGAGAAAATTTATAGTCCGTATCTCCTCAAACGAGAGTAATCATTGAAAGTACACAATTTTGTGGAGCGGAGAATAAACGATTTTTTTTAGAAGTGAGATCGGTGATCGTTTATACTGCTAAAATGATAATTTTTACTTTAGGAACAGATTATTATTTTACCTTGAAAAAACAAAGTTACAAAAACATTTGTAAACATTTTGAAAAATATTTAACAACTTGCAGCGTCGAGCAAAAAATTGGCCCAAAATCGGGGGTCGTGGATTTACAATTAAAATCGTGGTGTACGTGAACAGACTTACAAATAATTGATTTATCAACAAATTAACATTGAGAAATGTTACTTTTCTACTTTCGATAATGCAAGTCCTCCAATATTGGCATATACTTGACTGAGGTTTTTGTCATCTGTTCCAACGGTTCAACAAAAAAGAATTCTCAATTCTTTAATTTGATTAATCCGTTTATACGTTAAAACAAATTTTATTATAACCGATAATAACCCAACTATCAAACCACCACTCGAACCCAAACGGTCACCCATCCCCTAAATGAGACCAGCACTCAGAATCGTTTCGATATTATCCTGACGTCACGAAGTTTAGATCATCCCCTAACTTTGTCATCCCTTAAAGCCTGCGTCCCTTTTATTATCATCATTGAGGTACGAGGAATCGTGACGTGCGAGCACTTATCGTGAGAAAGGAGAGTCCGAGTGATTGGCGGATCCGCGAAGTGATCGACGAAAAAAAAAAACAGATTTTCCGCTTGCTCCGAGAGCTTTCGCCCATAAATGGACCACGTAAAGAACGCCAAGATTAGGAAGCTGTCTATAACCACCGTGGTGACTGCGACGATGGTGATGACGATGACGTGACGAACGGACGTTAACACGTTTTCGAAGACAGCGATTTCTGGTCACAATGTAATTACTCGGGTCGTGGACGCTTTTTGGGCTCTCGGGGACGCGTATCAAGGGCATTCGAGGGATTATAAGGGCCCGGCATCGCGCCAACGGGAAACCTATTCTAACGTGTATAAATACATACAAACGTGTATACATTCACATACGTGTTGTGCTCCACACTCAAGCCAGCTTATTCTGACATTCTTATCGTAGAATCAGAGTGAAGTAATCCCTCAGGCGGCGTGTAGGTAATCTCATCCTTCTACTTCACTCGTCGTATTATACTTATACGTATATACATATATATACGTATGTATATGTATAATATGACGAGTATTATACATATGTATATATATGTATTAGATCCTTATCCTATGAAAATCTAAATATACGAACTTGTGATAGTGTTAGGGAAAAATGAAGACACATTAACAATTTCCATCATTTGTTATTTAAGTAAATAGTTGACCCTCCCTCACCACCTAATTCCAACCACGAGTCTTTTGAATGAAGGATAATATAAATTCCTAAGACTTTTGCACGAAGCTGTTTACTCACCCTTGATCAAACTATTAAGCCATTTTTCCATCTGGACGAAGAATCGAATATCTCAGTGAAAAACAGTCGTAAACCAATTTACCAAACGGCGTTTCGAAGATAACAAGACCAGCTTCGATTTTTCTTTTTTTATTATGGACTTGAAGTTCGTATCGTTGCGACGCAACGAAATTTATCTTCTTATTTTTTTATTTCCTTAAATCTATCACAATAAAGATTTGTATAATTATTGAGGTATTTCAATTACGATTACATTGAAAAAGAAATAGGGAAATTAAAAAATAATGATTTTCGTTGCGTCGCAAAGTTGCGAACTTCAACCTCATTTTTTATTTATATTATTGCGTTTTTCTTTGAAAATTGATACGTGATTTTGAAGTTGTTATTGTTTTTTTTTAAGATTATCGTATTTCACGAAACCGCGTGCTGGTCTTTCGAAGAATGGTGATCTTACCGTTCAGCGACAAAATCTTTGAAAAGGACACAAAAAGTGGTTTTTTTTAAACTGATAGAAAGTAGTATTTTTCTTCACCCTCAAAATCACTGCGCGAATTTCTCGATTTATGTTTATCATTTTTGATGCGATATTTATTCGTTCACTTATCTAACCCTAACGAACCCAAACGTTCACCCATCTTACTCTTTTCTCGTTTTTCCATTCACATTTCCTAACGATCCCCCTTAGGAATTCGAAATGACTTTTCTTCAAGCGTTTCGGAGTGCTGGTATTTTCAGACAGTCGTATATCGATGGATAAGTAAATCGTCGGTTTCGTCGTCGTTTCTGTCACCCTTGTTCTGACCCGAACTCAGCAAAGTATAATACGTTTTCTCGTCATCTCTCGGTTTCAGGGACCCCTTCTCGTTTCTCGTTTACGACAACGGGAGCTCGGTTAATCTACTATTAATTGCCACCACAAAGAAAGCCGCGAGAAGAAAGTGGTGAAAGTTTAACACCCCTGCTACGAGGGATTATCCTTCATGGCCTTGTATTACAAAAGTCGAACAATTTCAGGGGTTTCTCAAACGATCGAATTGGGGGAAAATTCGTGGGGAGATATTTTACGATATTTTATCACACACGTGTGAGAAAGAGAAATTAATCCGTCAAATACATTAAGGGGGCACACACGAATAAATTGCCAACAAAAATAAGGGAGTTTGGGAATTATTATCTAAAAAAATTAATGCTTTGATTTTATCATTTTTTTAAATTCGGAAGTACAAATATTGAGGGATATTTACAATTTTTTTATGAATATGTATATATTCATTACAATTCTTCAAAACGTTTTTATAGTGTGGTTTGCTTCCCCTGTATGCCTTTGGAAGTTTTTACGTATCGACCTTTCGAACTTAATCTTTTTTTCCTTTTTTATCCCCTTTTCATGTCCTTTTTTATCACTCTCTTATCACGGTAGCTTTCTCCTATATATACTTGTTTTTAAAAGCAACTACTGATTAAAAGTTGAGATTTTAACGATTACAAAAGTACAAAAAATATGTATTCATGGGATGAATAAACTGTGGCAAAATAGGGAAAACGAGGAGAAGTGAAATAATATATTTATGCATTGCAACATTCGGATTCATGTTGCTTTCTTTAGGCTGTTGGTTCTTGCGAGCGAGCGTCGTAACTGCCATGCATAGACGTCATTGCATGCATGAAAACTTATCGGCTGTTTTTCAGTATTCGCGTTACTCTGTTTACAAACACAGATAACTAATAGTAAGGTTACATTTCCCGGCAATATTTCCATTGCGCTACGTACGCTCGAATTATATCGTTGCATCCACCTCTCAATCGTAAAGCTTGGCCAAGATTTTTATCGTTCGATTGCGCGAGGATCAGCAAACGTCTAAACCACTTAAGCCGTAATCTTAATAAATGCACGCGGAATCCCGAGCCTCATCACGATCGCTTCTGATCCTTTTACCTTATCGGACGTTTCCTTATTGCTGTGACGACGTTAACTGGTGTTGGCGCATGCGTAAACACACGAGGATATTTTATTTTTGCCATTGAAAAAACAGTTTTCAACATTTTCAACATTTATATGTTCACTAAGAGTAGTTCATTTTTCTAATGTATATTTCCAATACTTTTTTTTTAAATAACAATCAATTTTCCAAAAGTACTTGAATAAGTAAAATATAAAGAAAAATATTCGAATGAATATTTCCACTAAAATTAATTCATTTTTCGAATATATTTTCAACGACTTTTTGTTTGCTTATAAAACTATCTTCTAAAAAGGTAAATTGAAAAGTGATGAATAATTTATCAGGCTGAAACGATTACGTAATATTGAATAAATAATAATGAGTAATTTATTAATTCGATTATTATTTAATCATTTGTTTTTGAAATCGGTGTCGCACGCCTTCGACTTTGCTCGGCGCTTAAAGAACGCGCTTTTTTGAATGATTACATAATAATTTAATTAATTATTTATGGTTCCCGGATCAACCCCTTAATTGTTATTAATTTTCATAGGCAGCCAATCAGCCGTGCCCCTTTAGCGGGCTTAACCTAAAGCGAAATAATTATTATATTTACACGTTTAGTGTCACATCGCAAGTCCATCACGATGAATTTTTATAACTTGAAGACAAATCCACAATTTAATTCACATTGATCACTCCATTTCTAGAGAAAAATGTCGAAAAAATATTTTAGAAGAGTTTTTCGCATTTTCCCAGTCTAATTTTGTACTTTTGGCAGAAACTCGGGCATATTCGTAATCAGCGGAAAATTTCCGATCAAATATAGCCTTTTAATACTTTTAAAACGAAAAAAAAATTGTCGACCTCCCCGGCCGATTTTCCCCGAATCTCTAAAATCACGATATTTCAAAAGGTCGTAGAGTAGGCTTCTTCTATGCGATGGAGATTTATTTGGTGTGTTCGGAAAAGGTTTTTGCCTAACTTAAATAATGGCGTTGGAATCAGATCGATATCTCTTATAGTCTTTCCGGAAAGTTCACTTGAAAAATGGCAAAAAAAGTGGCAAAGGGGTATGTATGGAAAAATTGGCAAAAATCGATGGTCCAACTTTGAAATTCTGCCAAAA
>JAPYZJ010006564.1:0-13173 GCA_030522765.1 Ophioninae sp. B BG-2022a | reverse complement strand
GAAAAAAAATTGAAAAAAATATTCAAATACAGTAAACTGAAGCCTGATATATCTTCTTTAAAATGCCGCTTTGGATTTTCGAATATCTTTTTTTTTGGCGGAGTTATCAAACTTTAAGTGCGGAAAAAAATATCGACTGGTGTATCCAAACTTTTGAGCGGTAGTGTATATATATAGTATATTTGAGTGTACTCATATATGCACATATGTACGTCTGCGGAGCACTTTAAATTACGATTATTAGTGCACTCGCAAGCCAGTAAGGAAACGAACGTAAACTCGTCGTAAAATATATATGCGCATACAGGCACAAGGCGACAATGGAGTCGACTGTCGTCGGTTACGAATGTGTAGATATACGAGTGCATCGATGGTATAACACGAGACGAGAGGGTACGCGGTTTTATCAGCGCTTGAATTTGCTGTTACAGTGAAACAACGCGAACGAGTGTTATATACGTAAATCGTGTAGAATTGCGCGCATACAACGCTTAGGGAGTACGGTGTCGAATAACATCCAGCAACGGCGGAACCGTATTTACGATGTTGAAGTTTGCATCGTCGGAAATAAAAACGAAAAAAAAAAAAAAACGAAATATGTTGCATTCGTGGCAAGCTTCAATTTTTGTCAATTTAGACTCTGCTAATCGCTCGAACATTTTTACACTTTTTTTTTTCATTTTAGAAAAAAAGATTTTTAATTATGGAAATACAGATAAAAAACCAAAAAAAAAAAAACATCGTCGCTTTCCGACGATGAAAACTTTAACGGGACGGTCCAAAAGGCAATGAAAATGGTTTAAATAATAGAAAACTCGAACTTAGATATTTTTTACTGTGACGAGGAATGTTATTTTAGTAATTAAATTTTCGTAGTTATTTAGTAATTTAAATGATTTAAATTACTCAATTTAATGTAATTTAATTTAGTATTTTTATTAGTAATTTAATTTGGCAATTTATTGATTTAATTTTTAGTAATTTATTTAGTAGTGTCAGTTATTATTATTTTCAAAACCCATTTTTTTTTTTAGTAAATCTGCATTTTTCGCCTTACTGGTTTTCATTGCGGAAAGTCATTAAAAAAAAGTTTAGTATAAAAATTCCGGTATTCGTGTTGATATCGCGATGTTTTCTCGCGGCGTACACAATAGGCGTATAAATATTGCGCGAAGTTCGAAATAATTTTCAGAAAGTGCGCGAGGGGCCTGATGTCGCGAGAAATCCGTAGACAATTGGGAAAGGCGTGTGAATTTTTCATCAGAGATTTCCGGTGAGATACACACGTCGTCTTATTACTTTCGCGAGAATCTCTCTCTGCGCTTCCCACTTTCCCGTGCATGTACTGTATGGAAAGGACAGAAAGGGACAGAGAGAGAGAGAGAGAGAGAGAGAGAGAGAGAGAGAGAGAGAGAGAGAGAACGAGTGAGAATAGACAGCGAGAAGAAAAGCATCGGCGCGCGTGCGAGAATAATTCTCGCGATATGTGCGACAAAGAATTTCGTTCGTTACATACAGGGCTCTTCAAAACTCATCCACTGTGAAGCTCAAATTGAGTGATATAAAAAAAAGTGAATTCCTTGAAATATTTCCGATTCAGAAAAATCAGTTTTAGAAAGCAGTGAAAAAAATCGATTTCACACACAAAAAATTGATATTAAACAAAAAAGACTGATTAAAAAATTATTTTAAACAAATAAAAATATTAAAGATTAAAATTGATTTTAAACAAAATAGATTAATATTGAACGAAAAAAAATGGTTGAAGAAATTAATCAAATTATTCAACGTAAATTGATTAAAATCAATTTAGATTATGAAAATCAATTTACATTTTCGATTTCCGTTTTCGAATAATGTTTAGCAATCGATAATCAGCAGATGCCCATTCTCTTTTTCTCTCATTTGGAAATGAATATATGATCGATTACTGCCGAGTGAATTAGGTTAAAATGGAAATTTCCAAATCTTGAGAACCGCTCTGTAGAGTAGGGTCGACGAAGTGTTTGCTATAAAAAACAGAATACTTCACACGAAGTCACCGAGTATCGGAGCTAGATAGCTGGGAAAAAATTCACGAGGGAGAACAGACAAACGAGAGAAAAAAAAAGTTGTTGATACGTAAGAGCCTTTCCCCTATTCTGTGTTTTCGGAGCTGTAAGTTGGTCGTGTGAATTTTTTATCCTCTCTCTCTCTCTCTCTCTTCGTCCCTCCCGCGATCCTTTTTTTTAACTCGCACCAGACGAAACGCTTCCCCGGTGTTATAAAACCAATTTCGTAGACGGCACACTTGCTTGGGTTGAATAGTGCTTCCGTTGACACAGTGCACTCTACTGGGCGACTGAGTCTAAAATTCATTTGCGTACACGATTTGGAATCGAGCATTTTTTTTTTTTTCAATCTCATGGCCATTTTATCAATTATCTTGTCAAGGATTCGATGTTTCAATCTCATTTTCAATCATCCAATTTGCCTTGTCTTTTAAATCGTTCAATTCGTCTTATCATTGCAAACATTGAATTTTTCTTTTCTTTTCGATCATTTGATTATTCTCATTTGTTCATTCATTCAATTTTTCGTTTATTTTTAATAATATAACGAAAATTCAATAATTCAATTCAAATAATTCAAAATAGATTCATTCAAAAATTCAAATAATTCAGTTCAAATCCAAATAATTAATAATGGAATTTCTATTCTATTTTGAAACATTCCACTTTTCGTCTTTTTCAATCATTCAATTTTTCTCTCTATCTCAATTACTCAATTTCTATTTTCTTTTTAATCATTCCATTATTCTTTTCTTTTCAATAATTCAATTTTCATTTTATTTTGAATCATTCCAATTTTATTTTTTTAGCCATTCAATTTTTCCTATTTTTTTTCATTCAATCATTCAATCATTTTTTTTTTTCCATTGCACTTTTATATTTTCTTTTTCATTTTTATGACCGTATTAAAATAATCAAATAATTCCAGTAAATCCAAATCGTCGACGCACCCATAAAGTCTAATTTCCATCCCTTGTAAATTTCCTTCATTTTCCATTATTCAATGTGTATTCTTTTCTCATCCCATTATTCCAATGAATCGTAACAAAGCACGATATCAATATCGGCATCAATTTGCCAAAAACCAACATTCAACGTTAATACGAATCGTCAAACGGAGATTGCGAGGGTTCGAGTATCAATCACGTTCGAGTATCCCGAAGAGTGTTGCGCGTTGGTCTATGTATCCCCTGAGGACAATATTCCGTCGGCGAAGAGAAAAAAAAATGAAAAAAAAAAAAAAGATTGCTTGGTCGATAATTTGGTGGTCCCTTCTTAGGTCGCGTATCTGGTTCGAGGTAGTTCAAGCGCGCCGCGAGAAAATTGAGAAGACACTCGATGCCTGTACCGTGAAATATAATAATAAATGTTGTTATCATTATTATTGTTATTTGCGAAGGACCACACAGAGAGCGTGGAGGCGGTCGTCTCGAGTTCGCAACCGCCCTCACCTTTTCATCCAAGCACGGAATTACACGTGTATCAGTCTGCGTGTAAATACGTGTATTTGTATATGAAATTCTATGTATATAGATATTCGATGAGACGTAATTCATTTCTTGGTCGAAAGGCCGAAGGTTTTTTCAAGGGCTGTCGAGGAGGGACCAACAATCGACACGGCTTTCCAGGTCTCAAGGGACTCCAATTTGTGCTGACAGACACTCGTGAAAAAATAGGCACGCGCCAAAAACCTCGCCTAGCAATTATTTTTTTATTCTTCAAGGTCGCCATCTTGGACGCGTGAATTCGAACGAAATATGTCAGTTGACATATTTAATAATTATATGAAAAATGTATAATCCATCATTCGATAATAAATAATAATAATATAACAAATAAATAATTCGATAATAATAATGATGAAACTTCAAACAAGTGTATTTTAGAGATATTTTATTTTCACTTTCTTCGTTGGCGAACTATCCTTGATTATTTTTATTTATATATTCGTTTAATTTATTTCAATTTATGTATAAACTGATATAATATTAGTTTATACATGATAATCAGCTATAAATTCATAATTAGTTTATGATTATACACGAATAATTAATCAATCATTATAAATGAATCATTAATTCATTATCAATAATTAAATCACTAATTATAAATTCGTCATTTAATTTCTTATTATTGATTTTTTATTTTTCGAAAATAATGAAAATTGATAGGAACTTTCTTCCACATCAATAAGATCGTTGCCTATAACGAAACGAAGCTAGTTCTTTGTAAACAAAAAATCGGGGACCATTTTTAAAAAAAGTCGCTGATGTATAAAATAACCAAAAGGGCGTATCGGAAGTGCTTCGAGGATTAGAAAAAACCTCGGTACAAGTCTATTATATCTTAGGGTGATCACCTTAGAGTGTACAAATAAGATGTTAATGAACATTTTTCGAAAAAAAAAATAACGGGGTTGGGTAAGAAACCCAAACTTCGATTGACCAGATGGCTCAAAATTCCGAATTTTAATAGTCCGAAACTAAAAATTCCGTAAAGCATTGCGAAGTTTGTTTGGGTTCGTTAGTTTGATTTCAACCCCTTGATTGCAAACAAACCCAAAAAAAAGCCAACAAATTACGAAATTTGTAGTTTCGGTAAATTCAAATTCGGAATTTTGAGCCTTCTGGTAAATCGCAGTTTGGGTAACTTCGATTGACCAAAAGGCTCAAAATTCCAAATTTAAATTTACCGAAACTACAAATTTCGTAATTTTTTGGCTTTGTTTGGGTTTGTTTGAAATCAAGGGTTTGAAAACAAACTAACGAACCCAAACAAGCCCAAACAAACTTCGTAAATCTTTACGAAATTTGTAGTTTCGGACTATTAAAATTGTCTAACTAAAAAAATAAAAACAGTGCAAATAATGTTATTTTTAAAATTGTTCAACGATACAAATAATCCCACATTTATTATGTGGAAACATAATCATAAAAGGATAACTCAACACAGTCCGTGAATGTACAACTGCACTTCCGGCCGTTCGTACATAACTCAATACCGGAGTACACACGTGTTTGCACGGCGTTGGTCCAAAGTCAAAAGAAAAAAAAGGGTAACAAGTGTTTACGGCCCGAAATGGAAAACGTTTGATTAGCTACGTTTCAACAAACAAAACGTTCCTTTTATTCGTCAGGGGCAAATACTTGTATATTGTGGGTGCCCGTTCGTATCATGTTGTATATTATCTTGTGGCATAGATATTGTGCGAACCCGTATCTCTCCTTTGAAGAAACGTAATACACCTATACGTTACAAGGTACACAGCACATCCACGAAAATATAGCTCGAAGAGGGAACGAAGGAAATGCAAGAGGAGGCTGTGAGTTTTGTGTACACGTGCTGTTTCCTCTCTCGCCCTAAGGATCTCGCCTAAGTATAGAGTGTGGGTAAAACGATATTCCGGGACCATGTGGTAACAGCTCAGTCTCTGTTAAACAGGATGAAAAATCCTTTTATTTAACATCCTTACGTTATTCGTATTATTACGAACAATAAAATTGTTTTTTATTCGTCGGACTAATTTCAATCCCTTAATTCAAACAATTATGATTACCAATTACGAATTAGATTTGTAATAATAATATAAAATAAATTAGAACGGGTTACTGATATATTATTATCGTATTATAAAGATATTAAAAATATATGAAACTTTTTTAAATTAATAACAAATAATATGATTATAATGAATTATATTCATATTATTCGGAATTATTAAATGCTACTAATTACTGTAATGATAACTACTAATATATATTAATGGATAATGTATAACTATTATTCAATTTACATCAATACAATTCAAACATAAATAATTTAACAAATAACAATAAATCATAATTAATTATTAACATTCATTTTTAGGTTTTTAAAAATCAGCGATGTAATAAATTACTCAGTATTGATATTATTGTTTTTATTATGATATAAAAAATCTACGTGCGTTTCTCATTTTTCTTTTTCTCCGGGATAAAAAATACGAAAGTAGGGTCCTCGAGATTCGGGATTTTTTCGAAATAAAAAAAAATGAAAAAAATAGTTACGAGATGCAGGTTACACGTTTTGAATTTTATATATTTTTTTTCTTTCGCGTCTGAACTTCTATCGCAATTCTAACACGCAAAAGTTCTCATAGGTTATATTCTAATGAGCGATAAATACGAAGATGAGCAGCGATATATCATCATAATTCAAACATAAATAATTTAACAAATAACAATAAATCATAATTAATTATTAACATTCATTTTTAGGTTTATCAAAATCAGCGATGTAATAAATTACTCAGTATTGCTATTATTGTTTTTATTATGATATAAAAAATCCACGTGCGTTTCTCATTTTTCTTTTTTCTCCGGGATAAAAAATACGAAAGTAGGGTCTTCGAGACTCGGGATTTTTTCGAAATAAAAAAAAATGAAAAAAATAGTTACGGGATGCAGGTTACACGTTTTGAATTTTATACATTTTTTTTCTTTCGCGTCTGAACTTCTATCGCAATTCTAACGCGCAAAAGTTCTCATAGGTTATATTCTAATGAGCGATAAATACGAAGATGAGCAGCGAAAAAACATGGGAAATAATATGTGTTTCGCAATTGCGAGAGTACGGAACAATTCTTCACTTTGCATTATGTGCTCGTGACTGGGAGCGTGTACATCCTGTGAAGAAACGGGAACTCTCTTTCTCTCTCTCTCTCTCTCTCTCTCTCTCTCTCTCTGTTTCTATTAAAAAAGCCGAAGATAATGAGCGAGTCGAGAGTGCTTTCGACAGGTGTACATTTTTTTTTTTTTTCAAATAACAACAATAACAACAGCAAGGTAAACGCATGGGTGCAACATGTCGCGTGCCTTGAAAGATCTCGGAAGGAAGTGACAGATGGTCATTTCGGTCAATCGTGTGCGCATGTGCAACATCGGCAAAAAACTCAAATTTTTCATTTTGAACATCCGCAAATATTGAATTTCTCCACACACGGGTCGTATATTATTCAAGTAACGTAATCCCCATCGAAGTGTTTCGTATGGCCAGATTTACGGTGTTTTTTTTTCGAAAAAAAAAAACAACGTCGAGACTTCCGGTTTGCGTTCGCGACGTAAAATCTCGAGCGTTGCAGTCACCATTTCTCGGGTCCGATAATTCGATGAATTTTAATGGTGTTCTATGCGATAAGCCTATACGAACGCAGGAAACGTCTCGAAGCTTCGTAAATGCAACGAGATAAAAAAAAAAAACAGATAATTTTTTTCATATCGTGGTTAAACCGCGTGAAGGAATTTGAGATTACGCAAACGCAACGTCGAACTTCAACAACGATTTCAAATAATTCGTTCCGACTTCGACGAAAATACGTTTTTTTCGTTTCGTATTTTTTATCCTTTAAAATTGATTTTTATTTGAAAAAAAAAAATTGGGGTGTTTGAGATTTTCGGCAGTTTCCCCGTACCCTCGTGCGAATTACACGTAAAGGAAAATAAAAAATGAATAATGAGAAATTAAATGATGAATTTATAATTAATGATTTAATTATTGATAATGAATTGATGATCCATTTATAATGATTGATTATTTATACGTGTATAATCATAAATTAATTATGAATTTATAGCTACTTATCATGTACAAACTAATATTATATCAGTTTCGACATAAATTGGTATAAATCAATCGAACATATAAACAAAAACAATCAAGGATAGTTCGCCAACGAAGAAAGTGAAAATAAAATACCTATAAAATACGCTTCTTCGAAGTTTCATCATGATATTATCGAATAATTAATTATACATTTTTCATTCAATTTCTAATCATTCGTTTATTTTGTGCATTAATTATTTCATGTATTATTTAATATAATTCAAAGATAATATGTTTTATTTATTAGAAAATATAACAGATTTTATATAATAAATGAAAAAAAAAATGTAAACCCAATACAATGTACGAAAACAAATAAAGCTCGATTTAATTATAAAACGAGATCGTAAGAAAAAGTAAAATAATAAATGAAGTAAGTTGAAGAATTGAAGCGAATGGAAACAGGAAGTGCGCCATATCTCAGTATAGAGATAAGCTTCTTAAGTTCGCTGATAGCTCTTAATCGAATCCATGTGCATAAAAAATAAATAATTGAGTGCATGCCGAGGAATTAGATCAACAAGTGGCCTTAAATTTACTTTCAACGCTATTGATTTACAGTACGGTTACGTTAATAATGCCGCACCGCTAACAATAACAAATAATAACAATAGTACGCACAGTGGAACAAACGGAGAAGCTCAGGTTCGTATAATTGGTCCTTCCTCCTCGCTGCTGATTGTTTTAAACGAGAACAACTCGACGACGAGAGCAGAGTGTACGTACGTACTTGGTATGCGGTCTCCGGCAGATATACCGGGTGTCTCAAATTACGACGAAACGTCTAGTAAAAAATACGAAAAGCGAAAGAAACCAAAATCGGTAAACGACTTCAACTGTGGTTTCATTTCATACATTTTACACGAAATTCTACTACGTTGTTGAAACCTTAATATTTTTTGGGTACAGAAACAATAAAGCGGATTTATTCAAAATATTTTTTTATTGTATTTTTTATAATAAACTTGTTAAATATTTCTTAATTGTATTCTTTATAATGAATATTTTTAAATATTTCTTAGTTGTATTCTTTATAATGAATATTTTTAAATATTTCTTAATTGCATTCTTTATAACGAATATTTTGAAATACTTTTTTATTGTATATTATATAACTTTATTTTTCTTTTTTTTAATTGTATTTTTCGTAATAAACTTTTTCGAATTTCTCTATTGTATTTTTTTCATTCATTTCATAAACTTTTTTTAGTGTTTTTTTTTTAATAATAAACTTTTAATTTTTTTTTCAATTTATTTACGCCTTAATTAGCATCCTGCAATGCTAATAGGCGAAATGATCAACTCTTCAAGCGATGCACCGAAGAAACTTGAAGTTTCGATCATTCTTACGAAGACACCCTCTATAGAGGAATGTAGCCGTATGCTCTGGATGAGAGGCGCGCGCGCGATTATTAACTCATGTACCACACCAGCATTTACGGACTGACACAATGTTACTTTTAAGCATACATACGTAAATCGTATACGTACACAGTTGCATACCTATGTAAGAGTGGAAGAGGGCGCACATCCGGCGTTGGTCGCGAGTCCAAGGCGATGTCTTTGTAGACAATGCCCGAGTATCAAAGTTCTCTCACACGACGTATATAGAACCGAGGAACAAGAAAAAACAAAAAGTGTGTGGTACGGTTCGAGATAAATCCAGAAGATAACTAGCGCCGGCACTTTTTCATGACGAAACTCCGACCCTCGTCCCATTGAATTCGAACTCCGAGTACAGTAGTTATACCAGTTGAAGAAATTACGAAATTTTGGGGAATAATCGTTGGAAATAGAAAAATTGAGAAATTTTTCGAAAAAAAATCATTATATAGGAATCATATAGGAATCCAATCAATTGGATCCTAATATAGGAATCCAATCCATTGGATCCTAATATAGGAATCCAAGTCATTGAATAAAAATTCTTTTTTAACGTCGGTTTTTTAAAAAATAGTGTGACAGAGTGGCCTTTTTCTGTGGAGACCACATTTCGGTTTACCACTCTGTCACGGCTTTCTACGGAAAACGAACGTATAAAATATGCTGGTTAGAGAAAATGAAAAATTACATAATATTAATAGATAAGAAAATATGGACTATTGAATCCCAATATACTACATTGGGAATCCCAATATACTATATTGGGATTCAATATATCAGGAATCAAATTAATTGCATTCCAATATAGGAATCAAATGAATTGGATCCGAATATAGGAATCAAATGAATTGGAACCCAATATAGGAATCCAATCCATTGGATCCTAATATAGGAATCCAATCCATTGAATCCCAATATACTATATTGGGATTCAATATATCAGGAATCAAATTAATTGGATCCCAATATAGGAATCAAATGAATTGGATCCCAATATAGAAATCAAATGAATTGGATCCCAATATAGGAATCGAATGATATAGCATACCTATATTCAATATAGGAATCCAATCCATTGGATCCCAACATAGGAATCCAATCCTTTGGATCCCAATATAGAAATCAAATGAATTGGATCCCAATATAGGAATCGAATGATATAGAATACCTATATTCAATATAGGAATCCAATCCATTGGATCCCAACATAGGAATCCAATCCTTCGGATCCCAACATAGGAATCCAATCCTTTGGATCCCAACATAGGAATCCAATCCTTTGGATCCCAACATAGGAATCCAATCCTTTGGATCCCAATATAGGAACCAAATGAGTTGGATCCCAATATAGGAATCCAATCCATTGGATCCCAACATAGGAATCCAATCCATTGGATGCCAATATAGGAATCCACTGAATTGGATCCCAATATAGGAATCCACTGAATTGGATCCCAATATAGGAATCCACTGAATTGGATCCGAATATATGATCGCAATATAATATTCCAATGTTGGGGTCCAATGGATTGGATTCCTATATAGGGATCCAATTCATTTGATTCCTATATTGGGATCCAATGGATTGGATTCCTATATTGAATATAGGTATCCAATGGATTGGATTCCTATATTCAATATAGGTATCCTATATCATTTGATTCCTATATTGGGATCCAATTCATTTGATTCCTATATTGGGTTCCAATGGATTGGATCCCAATATAGGAATCAAATCCATTGAATCCCAATATAGGAATCAAATGAATTGGATCCCAATCAGGAAAAGACGAGTATGAGAATCCAATTGGATTCCCGCAACAATACCCTGATGGAAATTTGCAGGTTCACGATCACCCAACCGTCTGTTGAAATACTCGCCCGAAAAGTGTCGTTGCGCAAAACAGACATGCTACTCGACGGGAGAGATTGGTGAAAACGAAAAGACCATAATTGTAGGTGACCCAAAAATCCCTGAAGCATTTAATCCGTCAGTCGCTCTCCGAACTCCAATTACGGTGATGAGAGAGAAATAATCGTTCTGTGACAGTTGTACAACGTTCCGCGGCAAAAGCTGAGATGGAACAAGGGAATGAGTAACGGCGAGCTTGAAGAGAACGCAAACACGTCTCGAAGTGTTGATTCAACGGAAAATCATTGCACCTGTGTTCGCGAACTCTTTCACCGGTTGTCAGCCAAAAACCAAAAAAACTTGAGGGTTTCATGTACGCAGAGGTTTCATAAATACATAATGGTGGAATTTTTATGAAAAAATTGGAGTTTTATTCAAAAAATCCAAAAATAGCCAAAAAAGACGCGAAGTATTCGAAAATTCCTGAAAATCAATCCGACTTCAAGATTCTGCCAAACATAAAAAAACAATCGACGAAAACGATTGCTAAAAAAAGGTAATGAAATTAAATTGACATCCGAAAAATTGTTAACATTTATATTACTATTTAATAATAAGATAAACATTAATCATTAATATTTATATTGATATTATTATTTGCTAAAATAAATATTAATAATTCATATTTCCTTAATATGGTTAAATAAATCATAAAAAATACCTTAATCCTAACAAAATAACAATTAAGCGACACGAAACGATACTTAAGCTGAAAAATGAAAACGCTAAAAAAGATTACCAGCCCAAAAGGGCTATAGAGAAGGGTAGAAAAATTCGCAACAATCGATAACATTTCAAAGTTTTACCAAAAAACGAAAAGTTCCGTTTGTTCAACCCAAACAAACCCAAACGGAAAATATATCAATAACTCTCGACGAACGAGCGAGAGACCAATCAAGATTACCAAAACCGATTCTCAAAGAAATGAAACTTCGAAAGGAAAAAAAAAAAGACAATTTTACAATCGAAAAAAAATTGGTGAAGGATCGAAAATCGAGGTTGAGGGAAGATCGGAGGGAATGACCAGAACGAACGACGTTACGTACGCTTGACCCTACCTTTTGACTTCACTTGACCAAGTGTCAATAAGTCCCCGGTTTTTCCTCTCCCTTCAACGCCATCACGCTGAACCCCCCCCCCCCCCCCCCCCCCCCCCCCCCCCCCCCCACCGCCCATTCCCTCGAATAAAACCGAGATCACCCAAGAACAATTCCAGAGGCGTCGGGTAAGAAAAAGAAAAAAAGCGTCGTCTGCGATTGCTGGCCTTGACGTCTCGAATTACATCCCGGTTGTATTCTTCAATTATACTTTGCAATAAATATACGTGCAACGATAACGATTAATCGTGTAGACGGTAGCGATAATATTATCGTAGTTACGAGGGTGTTCGCGCTACAAATAGGAATATCAATAATTTGCCTCTCTCGTCATTCCCAATTTTATAAATAACACGATTCATGACTTAACAATATCAGACGTACTTTAATTGAGTTATCGTTATTATTATTATTGTTGTTGTTGTTTTTATTACTATCGACGATCATTGTTCAACGACCCCATCGATCGATGTATTATCGATTCGAAGACTTTATTATCATTATTATTACCATTATCATTGTTATCATTATTCGTGAGCGATTTTCATAGTCCCTCGTCGTCATCGCTCCGGACGTCACGGCGCCGCTTGCACTCCCTTTTTTTTCTCTCTTCGAGCTCAATGAAACATTTTATTACGGTGAAGCTTCCAATGTTTTGATCAGACCAGAAAGTCATTCTTTTTTATTTCACTCATTTTGGGGATTACAATTACGAGGAAATAAGGAAATGTTTTACGGAATTATTATTTTGTAATTTGAACACAATTTTGGAGAATTCTTATTTCGAAATTTAGCAACAATTTTTGAGAATTCTTATTTCAAAATTTAGCAACAATTTTTGAGAATTTTTATTTAGCATATTGTACAATTTTTTCTTCAATTTTCTATTTCTATGATCATCGAAAATAACACATTGTAGATTTGTGGCTAAATAAATACAAATTCTCGAAAATTCTTGCTAAAGAATCCTCAAAAATGGTTGCATTTAGACTTTTCTGAAAATTCTCTTTCGAAAACATTGTATTTTTCAAAATATTACTTTTGAAAACTTTTTAATTAAAAAAATTGTGTTTTTGAACATTTTTCATTT
>JAPYZJ010006563.1:0-11105 GCA_030522765.1 Ophioninae sp. B BG-2022a | reverse complement strand
ATTTTTCTCCCCCTTCTTCCCCGCTCTCCATATATTTCCGCATCTTATTCTTGCCCATAATTCTTTATCCCTACCCTTCACTCCTTCTTCCTTCCAGTAGACTTTCTTTTATATATATAGATTACTATATATTATTGTTCCTATTATTATTATTATGTTCGCATTGCTTTCACAATTATTATTATTATTATTATCATTATAGAAATGATTTTAATCACATAGTAATACAAATGATAGACGTGATGTAAGCAAATTGTGTTATTTTGAATAAAACGTTAAAAAATAATAGTATGAAACAAATTGTTGTTCATATTGACAGTCTCATTATTTTTGCTCGTCATCCCAAGAATCCTTCCGGGTTATCGGTTATGATTATATTTCATTAACAATATCATGATTGTTTTATTTATATGACATACGTATTATAATCAGTGTAAATAATGCACAATTATTAATGTACTTATAATGAAGATCCCAACATTATATAATAATACAAATAATGATAATTAACAATAATATATCAAAAAATACTAAACATAATTATTCGGTAAAATAGTCCAAAGCAAGGCGGAATGGAGAACCACACTGGCGATAAAAAACAATCGTGGCGTAGAATCATTGAAGATAACGTAACATTCACGCAAGACGAAAATATAGAAATAAAATAGGAAGCTCGGTGGGGGAGGGGGGAGACACGGAGGGAGGAAGAGAGTAGCAGCGATGGACAGAGTGTTAGCAAGAGGGATTGGGAAGGGAGCAAAGAGAAAGAGAGAGAGAGAGAGATGATGATGCTGATGATAATGTTTATTATGCCCCGGTTTGAACTTTCGGGCAAAAACAAAAAGCAAATCATACAAAATAATACAAAATCATAAAAAATTATTTAAAAAAATAATTATACAAACTCATATAACGTTATGAAGGAAAACAAAAAAAATATACAAAATTATAAAAAATAATAATACAAATAATACAAAATTATCAAAAATTAGTGATTAGTACCTAAAAACTATCATAATTTACTAGACCTAAAATTTACGAAAAACGAAAATATAGAAATAAAAAAAGAAGCGCGATGGGGAGGGGGTGGAGGGTGAGAGGAAGAGAGTAGCAGCGATGGGGAAAGTGTTAGCGAGAGGAATGGGGGAGGGAGCAAAGAGAGAGAGAGAGAGATAGAGAGATACGTTTCTAGGCTCGTCTATGCAACTAGGCAAAGTGCATGCACTCGCTCTCGTGTATCGAGCAGTCGCGTATTCGTGGACGAGAGCGAAACGAGGAGACCTACCCCTCTCTCTCTCTCTCTCTCTCTCTCTCTCTCTCTCTCTCTCTCTCTACAGCAATATTTCCACTTCCACCACTGCCGTTCTCTCTCTCTCTCTCTCTCTTTGGTGCGCTTGCGAACGCGTCGGGGTTTCCGCGGAGAGCGCTCGTTGCCCGTGGCCGCGGGTTGTCCCAGTCGTCGCCCTACTTTGTCCAAGCCAACTCTGCTGCAACGCTTCGACACTCGTCGTCGTCGTCGTCTCTCCTTTCGTCGCATAATTATTCCCTCCCTACCAGACCTACCCCAACGTATCAAAACGAAATCCCTCCACCCCCTCTACTCATCTACTCATCCCGCTACTCCTCCCGCCTCCACTTCTTAACGAAATTAAACGCGAACGAATAAAAGATCGAAAAGGATAATAGAGTGGACATATGTCTGTATATATATCGACGATATAATTATCGCGCCACGTGCTCTCCCTCCCTCTCTCTCTCTCTCTCTCTCTCTTTCTCTCCCTCTCTCTCTCACGAGGTTTGAAAAAAGGTGCCTTGAAATTGGTGCTATTGGTTGCTGAAGGGCTCCAAGAAAAATCTTCGTGAAAAATATTGAAATTAAAAAAAAACTAAAAATTATGTCGAAAAACGACAAACGAGGACTAACCCAAACAAAAGACTGTTGAGTCGGCGAAAAGAATGGAGAGGGACGATCGGAAATCTTCAGATTTTTGACATTCAACGAGTGACGATGTTCCACCAACTCGTATCATCACCACTGCAGTTTGATTAGAATCGTTATCATTCATTTTTTTCGATTTATTGCGGTTTTTTTAGTTGAGTTGAATGAGAACAAAAATCGGAATTGGCACTCACAGTGCAATTTTTTCGGGCTCAATCTTCGTTTTTTATTTATAAACATATATATATGAATTTATGAATTTATAAATAAAGCGTGTGTGCCGCGAGTGAATTTTTGTTAATCTTTGGTTTTCGTGCTTTGGAAGTTCATCAGCGGTACCGGAAGTGCACTTTTTCCGGCGAATAATCATCGATGCCCGAACCCAAACAAACGCAAACGAACCCAAACGCCGGGTTCAAATGTCAAAAACTCGTTAAATCATGACGGCTAATTACTTGACATTGAAGTCTAATTAATTGGATATTAAAGTCTCAATCCTCAGTGTGAATCCTCGATGGAACAAAGCCTCAAGAGTTCGAAATACCATGCCCGGAGAGGGGTCTTATGAGGTCCTCCCGCGAACTTGGACCCAATAAGGAATATTTGCGAAGCTGGTGAAAACGCGGGAGAAACAGCACCGCGTGAAAACGCGCGGATGATGCGCGCGGGAGAGCCTCGGCGACATCCTTCCTATCGGCATCGAGGCACTTCGGAACGAAAACCAAACCTGATGCGGACAGAAAAGGGTCAAGATCGCAAAAAAGGCTGAACCCAAACAAGCCCAAACAATCTGCAATGGGACGGAAAAGGGTAAAGATCCAGAAAAAGGGGTAACCCAAATAAATCCAAACAAACCGGAGAGGGACGGAAAAGGATTGAGATCGAGAAACAGAGGAAGAGAAAAACTTATGAAAAAATCACCAGAATCTGAAGACGAGAAAAAAGTGAAATTGAATAAACAAATAAAATTAATAATAAAAATTGATAAAATATAAATAAAATAAATAAAATATCGATGAGACAAAAATGTTGACATCTCGAAACTAAACAAAAAACGTCGATGTAACGAAATTATTGTTTTTATTGAAAAAAATATTTGAAAAGAAAACAAAAATTGTTGTCGTGAAGTGATTGCATTTAACACTTTGACTGCCACGGGGGTCACCAGTGACCGGCACACCTATATGAAGTACGTCGCAGAAATTTAGCGTGGCAATCAAAGGGTTAAAAGATTAAAAAATTGAAAAATTGAAAATCATGAGAGAGATTTATTAAAAATTGAATGCAGAATGAAGGATATTGAAAAATATTACATTTTAATTCAAATAAATAAAAAATATTCATATACGTGTGTGTACAGCTGAAAAAGAACATTGAATCGAAAACGATACATTTAGGAAAATGCAATATCATCGAAACGAGAAAACCGGAGGAACGAGAGAAATTGGAGAAGCCTGAGAAAATAAATGGAATCGAGGAAGAAATATCGTATCAACTGTACAGTGTATCATTGAAAATAGAAAACTGAAAATAAATCTGGAACCGGACGCTGGTAAAAGGAAATGATAAATAAAAATGAAACGGAAAACAAAACGTCTGTAGGAAAATTGACAAACCCAAAAAAATCTGAGAAAAACTTCTTCGTATATACGAGCACTGCCAGGACACCGCCAAAATTACCAGTCCATTTTTTCGATCCAGTATTTTTTTCGAGAACAAAAAAATTCCCAAATTTCTTGGTGACATTTCTGCAAAAGTCACCAAAGAAAATCAACTTTTCACCATTTTGCGAGTTTCGAAAAATCCCCAAAACCCAAATACACCTAAAAGGACTTTTTTCACTTTCCATCGACGAAAAAGTTCCACTTCGGTCAACTTCGAACCCAACAAACTCAAACAACCTAATTTTTCTCCAATTATTTTTTCATCATAAAAAAAAAGAAAAAAACAATTCAAGACTAAACTCGTTCCATTCTGGAGGCCAAAATGAAATATTTCTCCAGGATTACATTATTTTTTTCGAGTAAAAAAAAACGTTTTTAAATTGATTTTATGCAGTTGTAACGAGAGAAGTACAAGTGCTCGGATTGTGAATCATAGACGCGAAGAGAGTGAGAGTGGTGGGGTCGGGGAGGGAGGGGTACGCGAGTTTTATCATTGGAATAGGAGTAAACGGCCGTTCAGTGAACGTCTCTACTGCGCGTGTGTGTGCTCGTTGCACCACACACAGTTCACGAGTGCGCACAAGGACATCGACATCGAGAGATATTTCTCTCTCTCTCTCTCTCTCTCTCACTGCCACGTCAGACAAAGTGCGCGAGATCGTTGGAAGGACGTCGTCGATCGCAAGTTCGATCCAGCCTTCGCTCCATCCCGAACGATGAATTAATCGTTACGAAAAAGAAATAAAAAAAATTTTAATAAGAAAAAATAAAAAAACAAGCAGTTGAAGTCAGAAGTCGAGAGAAGAAAATTAAAAAATTTTTATCTAAGATAGACAAAAAGAACGCTTTCTTTGAAAAATCGATGTGGATTTTATCTGCACGTTTATTAACGAATTCGTTAGAACAAGATTCGTCAATTATTAATATACGATACATTAATTTATATTTGAAATTTTGAGAACGACAATTTCAAAGAATTTTTTTAGACGACAAAAAGGGAAGCTGGATTCAAAAAATTAGCCGGCGGAAATTAGTGCGCATGCAAATTAATTAGTTAACTAATAAATTAACAGAAATACAGCTTAAAGTATCCAAAAACGAAAACTGCCGAGAATTTAGACACAAAAAAAGGTGGACTGGGGTGAAGAAAAAAAAAGCTGCGGAATTGCGCGAGTAAAAGTGCGCGAGAGTAAATATTAGTTGATCGATTAATTGTAAAAAAGTGCGGCGATAAATCAATAATCATTGTTCATTTTTGTTCATTCGCTACGTAAATAAGCACAACGAGCAAACCCAACAAAACTCTTCCACGTCCGAGTAAACATTCGGAAAAAATTCGCGTCTGACATTGAAAAAAGGGAAAGAAAAACGGAAGTTCCGGGGTTAAAGCGAGAATCGTATTTTTCGTTCGGCGACAAGTGCCCTGCACGAATCACCCGAACCCAAACAAAACCATAAAAACTCCGAAAAAAGTCGAATAAAGGCGAAGAAATATGGGAATGACCGAGCGACATTAAAAAAAGAACAAAATACTGAGTATTACATTTAACTGCCATCTGTCAAAAACCTAAATAATGATTTTATTTTAAACTGCAAGATCGCGACGACGATCCAGAGGAAGAAGAAATTTTTCAATAATTTTTCTACGCGTCATCCTCGACGATTATTTTACTTTATTATTATTATCATTATTATTACTATACAAATATATTTTTTATTCCGCGGTAAAAAGAAGTGATCGAATGTTTATCACTACCCTTCGGACAGAAGGAAATATTTTCATGGAGAAAATCGTCCTCGTAATGAAAAAACATCGTGATGACGAACACGACCGGAAGTTGGGAAAAGGTACCTGCGAGACAGGAAATCAGTTCATCTAATTTTCGTCGGTTCGATAACCGGATATAATAAAACGGATCGTAAAAAAATGTTATGATTGAGAGGAAAAATTACTAATAAAGAGACTTAAGAGATTAATTTTAAAAATTTAATTCATCAACTATCACGTTAAAGGAAAAAGGTTTATTTAATTAGTCGTTAAAAAGAAATATAATCGTAACTTTTTTTTCTTTCGATAGAAAAACAGAGGCACATATACATATACGTGCATATATAAAAATAGAAATAAAAAAAAACGTGTTTTCTCGTGAGAGTGAATAATCGACTTGTTCAACTTGGACTTGACACGTTCGGGATGGATACGGACGTTCATCAAGGTGAGTTTTCTCATTTTTATATATGTATTTTTTTTCTTTCTTTTTGTAATAAAAATAATTGATTTATTAGCATTTTTTTTTAAAGTAGAAATTTATCATTTTTCACAAATCAACATTTTCCACGCCCTTTTCAGCGGTTTGCATTGAAGAATAAAACGAATTTTTAATTAAAAAAAAATTTAATTTGATCTTTTGACCAATGAGGACACGTGTTTGATGTTTCGAAATGTGGACTAGCATAGATCTCCCGAGAACTCGTAGTTCAGATTGCGTTGAATCGTGGTAGCGTTTCTTTGGTCATTGGACCAAGTAAGGTAAAAGGTCATGGTGAAACCTCGTTCCTGTCGGCTCTACTATTTGTGGGAAAAGACGAGAAGTAGTTGGGAAATATTTTTGGAATTTATGGCCCCATCCAGAGGGTGTCGTTAAAATCGTCGTCATTTTCGTTAAAAGCCCAATGTACGTAAAGGTTCACAATTTTAGGAAACGCAATTAATTGTGATGGCTTTTTTCAATTTTTGGTCGCAATTTTTAAGGTTATTTCAAAATCAATTTTAGTTTTTCAAAAAAGAATTGATTTTTAAAAATTTCAGAATAATCAGGCGCATAAACAAACAAATTTTTTGGTCGTATTTAGAATTCTCAAGATATATCGATTATTCGAAGAAACTAAAACATAGACAACAAAAATTTGTCACTTTTTTGAAAAAGTAACTTTCACCTCGAAAAAGCATGAAAAATAGATAAGAAATAAAAAATGCCCAGCATTGTTATTTTTAGTTTTCAAAATTGTGAAACGTTTTTCATAATTATTCGATTTTTTGAGTAGCTATTTGAAAAATCAAATAATATGAGAAACCATAAAAAAATTAATAGTTTTTTTTAATAGCTAAGAAGACAATTAAAAAAAAAATAATTTTTTTACTTCGCTGAGAACACCATTTAAAAAATCGAATGTTTTCTTAAACGTAAAATATTTTAACTTTGATGTATTTAATATCTTCAATATTTAAATACTGTAACGATGAAAATTTAAATCGTAAATTACTTCCCCATTTTGTATTAACGCGTGCAATATTACGAAATAATCCAGAATACTTTAGTGTATAAATCGAACCTGCCGACACGATGTATCCAAAGGTCTAGGTCGTACGCAGGCCGATTTATCTACTTACGTAGAGCACTCGGGAAGGCCCTCTACGATTTTTCAATAAAAAAAAATAGCCATGAGAATCGATCGTACGACAGTCAAGGGTAAACAAAGTTCGGAATCCTCAGAAGTTTACACACGGTCATTAAAATACTTTTGGGAAATTCGAACTTTTTTATTGAAAAAAGTTGATAAACAATATAATATCTAATTATTATTTTTAAATAGTAAAAGAAATAAAAGAAAAAAATTAATAAATATGAATTTCTTTCTTTCATTTCGTTTATTACTTTAAAATAATAATGATTATATTTTAATTATATTAAAATTCATATTCATCAATAATTTCAATTTATTTTAAATAATAATTTATGTGAATCACACGTACTTTTAACATAACAACTGAATTTCCGTGTTTCTTGATAGTATATTAATTAAAAAAACCAACAATCACTAATTACAGAACAAAAATTTGAATTTCTGGAATTTAATTTTTCGCAAATAACGAATAATTTATTGGAAATTTTAAAGTAGCTTAACCCCTTAACTATTTCTAAAAAAAACAATGCAAATCAATATAATTCAATTAAATTTGATAAGAATTCATGCAATAAAAATAAATTCATAAATTATGAAAATAAATGCAAAAACTGCAAGCTCCCTCCATATTGTCAATTTAAATTCAACGCAAACAAATCGAAACAAACGAGCCTTCGAAAGCCCAAACGAAAAATCATATCGTATCTCTTAAAAATCCAAAATAATGTTGCCCCTTTGTGCTAGCAAGACTCAAGTCTCAGAGATGCATCTGAAAATGATGGATTTCGCGAAGTCAGCGAGTAGTGCTTTTCCACACGATATTCCGAGTAAGTTTGCTCAACTGTTATTATGGCTGCAAATTCCTTCGAGTGTCGCAGTCCCGACGACTAGGCGGTTGAAATTTATATCCGACAATGACAATCGTTTCAATGTATTTTCTATGCAGCTCTCTCTCCCTCTCTTTTCCTCACTCGCTCGCTCAAAGTCGTCGAAGCACGAGATTGAATCTATAAATAGGGGATTTCAGGTCAAATCAACGAATCTACGTCTCGACGTTTGTCACCACTTTTTTTTAATCTTCGTATGGTTTAAATGAAAAACTGACTCCCGGAATTTGCCATTTTTTTCCACCAATCTGTCGACACTGTATTTGCTAGAGGGGCAATTAAAAGGTAATTAAAAGACTAATGAAAAAAAGCTTATGTCAATTAAAGTGCATAGGGAAAGGATATAGTAAAATATAACGATACTAACAATAATTATATATTCAATACAGAAGAGTAATTAAATAATAATAACATAATAAGAAATTTGTATTAAATGATTAAAAATATGATAACAATATTGATAACAATAATAGCAAGATTTATGCAACAATATTGATTACCGAGATGAAAATGATGCTGATATGAAAAGCAACAATAATAAAAATAATAAATTGGACTATGAATAGAAAAATAAAATAAAAATTTGAATAATAAAAAACAACAAGAATAGCAGTCATGGCAATAAAGATTAAAAAATGAAATAATAAATTCACCGCATTTATTTCACACTCTTTATTCACCGCATTTATTTAATTTATTTTATATATTCACCACATTTATTATTTCAATTCAATTGAAATAATAAATTCATAAATAAAGTCATAAATGAGGGGAATAACAAATATGGAAATGATGTATCAACGCTGGGATAATTAGAAAATGACGCCGATATTAATATACATTTTTCTATTTTTTCAATCTAAAAGATATTGCCAATCTAAAAAATCAGACTCGACTTCGAGACTTTGAGGCGATCGGACGTGTTTCTCATAAACAGATTATACCTCTTGAAAGCTCATAATATTGACGAATATAGTAATAGTAGCTGTTATCACACTAACATACCCGCGAGTATTGTTAATTTTCCCGAGTGCAAAGTGAAAGTCCCCATACAGGCGCAGCGACCGTAAGGCCGCTCGCCAAAAGTGGCGGCGACAGCCTCAGTGTCCAAAAAAAAGCCGCTAAACACTAGCGACATGTTCGACGGCCAAAACATGACTCTGGGAGAAAACGGCTTATCGCTAAATTTTAATCATACATCCAATTCAGCACCGATATACCCCCCGCTGCGCGTCACGCTCAACAAGACAGGTGATACGTCGGCTAACACATGGCAAGTCATCAACTACGAAAACAAAAACAACAACAAACGACGCAAACGAGGAAATACCGAAAGCATCGACTCACTCGAAATCTCCACTAATACCACCAATCGCTTCTCCCCACTACTGGAAGGGGAGAATGATACCACGATGGACATTGTAAACAGCGAAACCCACAATAATGACAGGTACGACAACAGCGCAGATGAAACCGCGCTACCTAAACCGCCTCCAATCTTTGTACCGGGTGTACGCATTATACAAAAGCTCACTAACGAATTACAGAGCACAATAAACCAGGATGAATACACATATAAAACAACAAACAACGAAGGACAAATCAAAATAATGCCGAAGAGTGCTATAGCGTACAGGAAAATCATACAGGTGCTAAAAAAAGAACACGCTGAATACCACACGTACCAATTGAAGGAGGTCTGGACGAAATAGGACATAAAGTTCGAAATGTAGCCAACATATATCGAAAGGGCACAAAAATCCCGTTACCACTATTCTTTGTGGATCTTGAACCGAACGCAAAGAACAAAGAACTATACAATATCGACCTTCTCTTGAACGCCGAAATCCAAATAGAACCCCCCAGAAAAAACAATAATCCAGTGCAGTGTATGCGTTGCCAGCGGCACGGCCACACGAAAAAATACTGCAGCAGAAAACCCAGATGCGTAAAATGCGGGGACAACCACGACACATCTGACTGTCAGAAAACTGCAGACGTTCCGGCAATCTGCGCTCTATGCAATGGCGATCATCCGGCTAGCTACAAAGGGTGCTCAATCTACCAGGAAATAATCAAAAGACGGACAAAAAACATACAACAAGGACAAGCTCGAACCAGGGTAGAACCGCAACCCCACAAGTAGCTAGTGCCCAGCATCGCCCAGAAAACGCACAGAGAACAGACAACACTGGACTCCCTACCATTATCGAAAAAACTTTCAACGAGTTCAAGGCAATCATCGAACGCCAGACACAACTCATGGACACCATATTGCACCTACTGAACACGGTAATCACTAAGTTTTCACAGCACAAATGAATCATTCCTATCTAATAGCTCTATGGAACGCCAACGGCCTGGTGGACCACCACCAGGAAATGCAAGCCTTTCTTAATATCAACAAAATCGACATTGTGCTCATTTCCGAAACTCACTTTACAAACAAAAACTACTTCAAAATTGCCGGATATAATACCTACGAAACGAATCACCCAGATGAAACAGCACATGGCGGATCTGCGATACTCGTACGAAGTTCCATAAAACATCACGAACATTCCAAATACGCAACTGAAAAGATCCAGGCGACAAACGTTACAGTCACCGACTGGAATGGCCCTCTGACAATCTCAGCAGTATACTGCCCACCAAGGCATAGGATAAAAAAAGAATACTTCCAAGAATTCTTCGAAACCTTAGGTCCATGATTCCTATCAGGTGGCGACTACAACGCTAAAAACCGAAGATGGGGATCAAGACTCAGCACCCCCAGAGGCAAGGAACTCGAAAAAGCCATGGATGCAAAAAACTACGACCATCTTTCAACAGGAGAACCTACCTACTGGCCAACGGACCAACAAAGCAGAAACATTTGCACAACACCTTGCTGATGTCTTTACCCCTCCACCACACTCAGGGGGTGTAGACTACGAACACCATATCAAACAGTTCCTGGCCAGCCCATTACCAATGAATCTGCCGATACGACACTTCACCCCGGCAGAAGTTAAAGGCTCAATTCTTAGAGATCTAAAACCAAAAAAAGCAGCCGGATATGACCAAGTAACAGGACAACTACTAAAAAACCTACCGGAAAAAGCCTTCGTCTTTATCACCACACTTTTTAACTGCATAATACGAACATCATACTACCCAAGCCAATGGAAATACGCGCAGATCATCATGATACCGAAGCCAGGAAAACCA
>JAPYZJ010006562.1:0-19376 GCA_030522765.1 Ophioninae sp. B BG-2022a | reverse complement strand
CAGTAGTTTTTGAGTTAGTTAGATTTTTAGTTTATTCGTGAAAAATCCCAGATTGACTCATTTGAAGACAATTTAAAAAAGATTTTCGGCGCGATTGTAATGAAATTTAAGTTTTTATCATAGTTGATGACATAGCAAATCTTTGTTAATAATTAAAAGTTTAAGAATGACTAAAACTTTAGCAGAGATCATTTATCAAACAATATTTTTTTTGTAATTTTTTTTATTGCTTAATAAAAAATATTGTCTAATGCAAAAAAAATACTACGCCTGATGTACAAATTACTAGGAAAATATCCTTGTCTTACTAGCTATCCAGAAAGGTGTAAAGCTTAATACAAAGTCATTGACTACATTATGAAAATCGTTTTTGATTTAGTACAGGAAGGAGTGCATTTCATAAAAAAGTCAGAAAATCATTGAAAACAATTTCTTTAACATTATTAGTAGTTTTATTCAGTATCAATTTTCAATATAAAATATCGAATATCAAAATTATCAATATAAAAAATCTGAGGTAACTAAAAAACTACTGAACCTGGGTAAAACATTTGGTGGATTAATTTATTGCATTTTAACTCTACTATGACGTCCTGCAATACGTCGAGTTACCAGTAACCCTGTATATATATATATATATTTACATTTATATGCATATATATATTGGTTACTCTCAGTCAGCGAGGCCCAGGGAATCCCAATGTTACACATGGCAGAGGACTCGGTCTTTGACGAGAGGGCAACGGAGATGGAAGCTTGAAGAACGAGATGGAGACTGCACCAGGGGTGAAGAGCCACCACCCTCGGAAAGATGGAACAGGTCAAGAGCGAGATGAATGGGCGTAGAGAGGAAGGAGAAACGATGATAGAGAGAGAGGTGGAACAGCAGCACGTTCGAAGGCACGAAGAGAAAGCCACAAACTCGGTCTAAGCATCCTCCCAAAGGGCGTTCCGCTATATCTGTAATTGTATTATATACAGACGGATCTCTGCTCCCTGTGTCATACAGAATTCGCGTCTATGGAACTCCACCATTACACGGTAGCTCTCGCCCTGACCGCAGAAATCTCTCATGACATCAACGTCAAATGGGGCCATCGATCCAACAGATAGAGAATATCGGCCACGTGGGCAACGATCCATACACCGGACAAAACGAAGATTTCGAGTGAGACGAAAGAAAAGGATAGATCGAGGAGAAAATTTATACTCACTGCTTTTCTGTTGGAATTCAATTGGATTTCGGAGAAGTGATTCAGTTTTTTTACTAAGTCGTCTATATGTGACTGTTTTTAAAAGCTTGAGGCTCTTTTCAAATATTTAATAAAATAAATATTTAAATTTATTGAACATTTAATAAAATTGATATTTAAATTTATTTAATATTTAATAAAATTAATATTTACATTTATTTAATATTTAATAAAATTAATATTTAAATTTATTTAATATTTAATACCTTTTTAAATATTTCCTAAATTTCATTAATTCTGTTTTGCTGTCTGTATTGAATTTGCCGCAATAATAATTAGCGAAATTATTATCACACGTTTACACTGAGTTTTAGAATACTTTTGTAACTAATTCAATTTTTTTTTTTTCATTAATTAAATACAGTTGATACGTTAATTGATTAATTTAAATTGACTCATATAAATTGATTCATATAATTGATTTATATAATCGATAATTATAAATTATTTACATTATCTTTAATTATATAAATTAGAGATTAGATTTCAATGTCATTCCGAGGACAGTTCTGGCTCCATCCATACGAGAATGGGGACCAGGAAGATTCGGGAAAGTCAGAGAATGGAAGAGATTGATACGATTGCCGGAGCACAGCTTGACCACCATGTGAATCCAGCATCGAAATTATAACGGATACGAATCCATGTGTGAGTACGTGGACGCAGGGGTAGTGGTGAGTGTTCGACCAAAGACACGGGAGATAGGTCGATATCGGCTACAGTCGAATGTGCCATAACTCTGCCTAAGTGACCTTATCGTTTGGCCTATCATTCGGGGCCTCCATCATCGCTGAGGGACCCTTCGACGTCAAGGGAGAGAAAGAGACAGAGAGAGTTAGAGAAGAGATAACTGAAACGGGGGGAAATAAAATGTTGGTGGATCCAGCAACTCTAGATGCTCTATTAATGTCGCTGTGATGATAAATTTATTTGGGTACGTGATAAAATCGCTCGCTGCACTGCTATCAATTTTCAACCTCGTGTCATTATTTTTCAACGCGATCTCGAGCCAATGGGTGGGATGATAGGGATCGACGAGGATACTCGAAAAATGACTATTTCTGAGATCTCTCGTTTTTTTTTTTGGGTACGATCGTTTTTCAATCTGGATTGGGAGAGTCTGAAGAAGCTTCACATTTTTCAAACATTTTTCACTGCACCGTTTTCGAACCTGGAATCTTATGTTATCGCAAATGACCAGTGATTGTGACTTGAAACGACGATTTCGGAGATGGATGAAAAATTGACAGGCAATTTTTGAAAAATTTGTTAAAACTCGTCCACTAGGTTTTTAGTTACATCCTGACATTTTTCTATTTTGATATTTGTATTATTTATTACAATACTCATTAGCTGATTAGCAGAATGTACAAAAATGTTTATTTACTTTTAACCCCTATATTTTTCCCAGTCTCCAAATTTTCAGAAATAAAAATGGCACATTTTCCATTATTCGTTGCGATCATTACCCTCCAATTAATTTCTTTTATTTATTTAGTTTCACGTCGAAAAAGTGTTTTTTCCGAAAAAAAACATACGTGTCCCTTGGATTTTTATGAAGAATAGCGTATCAAAAAATGAACGAAATCAAAGAAAACCGAACTAAACACCGGAAACCGCTTTCCTGTGAATAAGTCCACCAAATTCCAAGTCAATCCGTTTATCAAATGTTCAGAAACTATATACACCGTTTTGAAAACCATGTTTTCGAGGAAAACCCGTTTAAAGATTTCTCAGCAGTTTTACCATTGTAATCGTAAGTTTACCTTTAATCTGGACTTTTTGATTTTTATTGTGGACTTCCATCTTCAATTAATATTGCTTCAAGCGATAAACGATTTTCATATATTTTCCCAGTATCCTAACTTTTTGAAAAACATTTTTGTAAACGTTTAAGAATATACAGAAAAATTGTAAATAAAATTATTTATTTCGAAATATTTTTGTGTTGAGTTTCACGGTCGTAGACATTTCCACATTAGGAATTGTAGCATAGATGCTGTACCTACGCAATTATAGCGTCGTTGTATGCGAGTCTCGTGAGCTACAAATTGGAAAAGTTTCTTTCTCAGGCTCGTTTACGAAAGTGCTTTGGTCCGAAATTTTCGATAGTACCCATAAAGGAAAATATGAAAAAAAACAAAAATTAGAGAGTAGCTCGCATCGTGCACGGACCTGCTGTCAATTTTCGTCGACGAGTATCCTACTCGATACTCTTCCCTGTTTCGTTCCGATTCCAAAACGACCGTGGTCATACGTACACCCTAGTAACGAAACTTCGCCACATTTCCGCAACGAACACACATTCTCGCGATTTTGGGTCTCGTTTGGCGACTCGATGAAGTTTGAAATTACGCCGAAACTATCACCGACGCGATATGGGAATTCGATATGGACCCTGCGAATAATGTGACTTCACGGTCGAGCTACCGTACCGTTAGAGACCCTTTTGAAATTGACGTAGTCAATCTGCTCGGAGAATTCCGGAAATGAGATTCGGAAGTACTTTGAAAGGTTTTTGGTAACGGGCGAATGTTGGCTTCTCGAATTTCAAATACTGAGGAACACTGAAAGCGTTAGCCCGGACATCGTCGTGGTGTTGTCATTGTCCGTATTTGTGGATTTCTCGTTTCAAGGTCAGCCACGTGCCCGTGGATGAAAATCGTTTGGGTTTGTTTGGGTCATCGTAGATGACAATCGTTTGGGTTTGTTTGGGTCATCGTAGATGACAATCGTTTGGGTTTGTTTGGGTCATCGTAGATGACAATCGTTTGGGTTTGTTTGGGGTATTGTAGATAATAATCGTTTGGGTTTATTTAGGTCATCGTAGATGATAATCGTTTGGGTTTGTTTGGGTCATCGTCGATGACAATCGTTTGGGAACACCCATACAAGGAATGTTCAAAAAGTAAGGTGACTTTTCTAATTTCACATTATCAAGAAAATTATTCCCAGTCATTTTGTATATTTAAATTGATTTTTATATAAATAATGGTTAAACTTTTTTTGGTACGTATATCGTACCAAATATTTTTGTATATCGAAAACGATGATGGGCCTGGTCACCCATCTTTGCTAGATCGTGATTTTTGGCCAAAAATAACACCATGACAAATGGTAGTAGAAGGATACGTCTGAGCCATCACACCTATACGAGTAATGTAGGATTTCCTAGTTTCCGGTTTCAAAGCCTATATCAACAGGTTGAGAAACATCCGGACTGACTTGTGCAGCGAAATCAATTTGTCCTGATGATCCACCCATTGTGATTTCGTCTCTTGCAGAGTTCTATTAAATCCCATCAGTTGCAGGCTATAACGACTCCCAATGATGATATCCTACGATTTCGCAAACTCGGGGATACACAGCCTTGTTTTGGATGTTTGGATGTTTTCTCCAGTTCTCGATGTGCATATAGATACAACCACTTTGGAATCGACGAAATCACGAAACTACTTCCTCCAGCAAACGATACATTTCCTCGAGGGATTTCTTCGTCAGGAAACAACAGAAGGTAACTTTCCCTAATGATGGCTCATTCAGAACCCAATGTATCAACAAAGACGTAAGTGCAAATATCCTTATAGAAAGGATACAGCAGATACGTGACATTGTCAGTTGTCATCAGCGACAACTTTGAATTCTGAAAGTCCTACCTATCTCCTATGGCCTATCCATAGCCATCATGCGTTTTCCTCTTTCACATATATATCTATATCTACTTAAGTGTACGAACAGGAATATCCGAAAGTTCTGATTTCGAACCCAATGGGCAGAAAGCCTCGTGCTCGAGTTCGAAAACTCTATCGCTATCCGGAGAACAAAGGAGACTGGAATAGACGAAACCTTGCTGCTAACCGGTTGGAGAGTAAATCGTCCGTACGTACGAATTCACATATAGATATGTGAACCAACATTGAAAGACACGCGTAACGATGCATTTTGGAAGCTACCTCAGCTCGTTGGTGTTCTCTTCGTGTAGGGAAACTCGAGCTTTTGGCACGGAAGACCGAGCTCTTGCAAACGTGATAAATATAATGCATTCGTTGGCCCACCCAGAAAAGTTGTAATGTGGCATCATTGTCTTCATACATATTGTAATTTTTCTACCTCCGTGTGCATTCTACTGCAGCACATATGTATATTAATACCCTCGTACAAACGGAAATATACCCAGACTTATGCCAGCACTTACGTATACCCGTTTCGTTGGTGTGGAAAAAAAAAGAAGTTTGAAGGTATACATGTATCGTTTACGAACCAACGAAATAGAACAACCCCACATAATTTCACGTGTTAAACTCAATGGGTTGCATCCTTTTTCCTGATAGCAGTAAATATTGTTCTCATCCTGTACCGTTATTGCGTCTGTCCACCAACACTGGTGCTCGCTACTTTTTTACTTTTTACTACTTCCAACCCCCCTCCCCTTTCTCTGGACTCGGAAAGTATTTTTCTACGATATTATTATACAAGTTTTGAACGCATATACGAGAACGCGAACCCGGGTGCCCGTATAATTTTGTGTACTGTTTTCATTAGTTCCTCGTGCCAAGAGTACAGCAGAGATAGCGAGTGAAAGCGGAAAATATATATATTTAGAGAATGGCCAAGAGGAATGGGTTGGGGAGTCAGGGGATGGAGAAAAATAGGATATGACGACCCCTTGTAAACCATCGACTCCAACCTCCAACCTATTGTCATTAGTGTAACAAAAATAAAAGTGCGGGTTTCTCCAACTAGGGTTGGGTGGATATATGACTCGGGGTATCAAGAGAAACATAGCAAATAATGGATAGTTGGTGGATCGGAATCCAGATGATGTGATCCTTCGTAAACAGGTACTATAAGTCGAGGGTGATGAACGCAGGATCAACAGTTTAACCGGATTTAACGTTTTTTTACTTTTTTGACTTCAAGGTAAAGCCTTCAACTTAGAGCTTCAGCGTTATTTACTGGTCCATAGAAGCTGTTTTCTCATCAACGAAAGGGCTAATCTCATATGTTTATAACTGGTAAATTACTTAATAAAAAAATTCAAAATAATTCGTGTATTGTCTTTCCATCAAGAACTGCAGTTTTTCAAATAGTCCAGAATTTTGGAAATTTTTAAATATCAATTCAGTTATACATTTGCAATTAAAATACATTTGCAATTAAAAATGGTCGATAAAATGAAATGATAAAAAAACGGAAATTGTCAAGAATTTTGGAAATTTTTAATTATCAATTCAGTAATATCATAACTCGAAGTACCGTTGATGACGAAATATAATCGCAATTAAAAATGGCCAATAAAATATAATAATTTAAAAAAACGGAAATTGTAAACCAGCGATCGGAATTTCCGTTTACCGGAAATTGGATGAAATTTGAGCTTGCGTGGCGGCACTCGGATTCTTCGCAGTCGCGACCGTTGGAAAATCGCAAAATAATCATATGTCAGTCTACAAGCAGTCTATACAGATAAACACGTGCCAACGTAGGCCGGATGTAATGTAGGCTAATGTATGCGAGGATCCGGTTCCTGCGAGGTTGGTAGAGCCCCGGACCGTAAGATCCAGGAGGCGTAAGCTCCCCCCCCCCCCTCCTTCCCTCTCTCGCTCTCTCTCTCTCGCTGTACAGTCGTCTTCCTTCTGGTTCCGTGGTCTCGGATTCGATCGTGAATACGATAGATAAGCGTAAGCGTTAATTACAGCATACGAGGCCAACCATTCTCGGACATGCACGAGAATACTATCTTATCCGGCCCAAAGTTGATATCGTGTGCACAGCGATTATGTGTGTACGTGTATAGTTAAAGTGAGTGGGGAATATTATAGCTGACCTGTATAAGACAACGGGTTGCAGGATGGCTAAGTATATTTTCAAACCCAAACAAAATATTAATCAGTCTACTTTAACTTTTATATAAACTAATCCACATTTATAAATCTTTCAAAAAAATTCAATAAAAAAAAATATCAGTTTTTCTAGTCGTAACGAATAACATTGAGGAAAAAAAATGTATCCTTTTTTTAATTATCCATTTTTTTCATCGTACTCCACATGTGGAGTAGAATGGAACCGTATTGATACAATTGAACGCATTTTTAGCTCACATACATTTTTTCAATCCCAACTACACAATAAATCATATTTTTTTCCAACACTCTATTTACAGATTTCTTCGTCTTGTATCTACAAGAATATGTAAAAGATCAACATATGTCGAAAATATTTTTGGAATTTCATTTTTTCGTCGCCGGTTGAGATTTTAATGAAAAATCGAGTCTCGATTTATTATTTTCGATGCTCCTTTTTTTATGCTCTTTTATTGAATGTCTTCTATACAACATCGTCAAACTTCAACGGAAGGGCGGTTACATCTTACCAGCTAGTATCTTGTTTCATGACCCCACGTGATCCTTCTTGCCCCGAGTTCTATGTGCCAGACGTGTATTGAATCTCTTCCTGTCTCTCTCTCTCTCTCTCTCTCTCATTTTCCTCTCGAGCTTGATCTCACGCGCCATTAGCATAATGTAAGAGAGATTCAAGAGGGGAGTGTGGGCGGCTCGGGCCGGCGCAGTCTTGGACCTACGGGCTCTGATCCGTTCGAGGATCGTCGTGATAACGGAATGCACGCGGTCCGAGACAATACCGTCTGTCTATATAGGTACATCCTACATTATTACGTATACGGTATTTCGATACCCGGCGAGCATTCACATCGTTTCGAATTCATCCCCTTCGTGTATCGCTGCTCGTAGACTGCCGCTGGACGGAAATCTCGTCTCGGCTGACCCGGGAATCGATTCGCTACTTTTCGTTCTCTTCTTTCGTCCCTCGGAGATTGCAGAGTGAGCCGCTACAAAAACAGTACAACTATCCAACGATCACTGGTAGAAGATACGGTTTTTCTTGAAATGACGACATTTCCGGTGAAATTTTGATCTGAAGGTCAGCTGGGTTGCTTATGAAAAAAAATAACGTTATATAAAAAATTCACGAAAAAAAAAATCGTCATGTTGATTTGCATTTTTGAAGTGCATTTTTAAAGTGCATTTTTTTCCATCAAAGTGCACTTGGATTAATCAAAAACTTTTTGATTAATTTTTGAAATACATTTTGTTAAGTGATGTTTAAGTTTTTTCGTAATGATTTAAGATTAAAAAAAAATCGAATTATTTTTTAAATCTACGTTGGAAAATTTATTTGGAAAATGTAAGGTATAAAATTCGATGAGTTACGTCATCAAGAATCGTTTCTTATGTTTCTTACACAATTTGAGCATCTTCAAAAATTCGAATTGTGTTTGGAGTTCCAGCAGGATATCCTATTTGAAATATTTTGAAATTTTTTTCTATTCAGTAATACTGGACTAGTCTTCGTATTACGTGTTTAAATTCATGAATAATAAACATATGACTGAATAAAAATATGTATTTTCTTTCTATATGATACACTTTGAAATTGGACATCCCGGATAAATCTGGGTCGTCGAATTATTCAATTGTTACTTTTTGAATGTTTATCGATATAGAAGCTAATATTTTATCTTTTTACTGAATTTCCTGCACTTCCTAAAATATCTTTGCACCCAACCTGCTATTCATCAACAACGTATTCCAACCTCTAAATACCCAAATAGCTACTTTTCAACCTTCAACCTTCAACGATACCAAGGCTCATTGCTTTAATTTTTTTCCTGCGTTTCTCAGGACTAGCCAAATCATCCTCAACGTGTTCCAAATGACAATCTAACCTAACTACAGCTTAGGCAGTGGCGACAATTTTCCAGGGATGAAGGTTTCAACTCCGGAGGTACCAGGATGAGGAGTTGGAGGTTCCGGACAAGCCGCGAGGATGATCGTTGCGCAACGAGGATCCATCTCCCCAGCTTTGATATATCCATGTAGACCTACACCCCGAGAGGTAACCTGGTCCATAGGCTGGTCCGTATCAACGGTAGCGCGGTCGTACCACCCGTGTAGCTTTAATCCACCATTGGTTTCGATGTATACGCGGGCCACGTCCTATGCATTATTCAGTCATCGTGAACCGGCGGTTGTCGCATATTCAGAGCGGTGCCGCCCGATCTCCTAAATGTTTGACTCGGAATCGGAGACTCGAGGGTGGGGGGCACTCAAAAGAGAGAGAGAGAGAGAGAAAGAGAGAGAGAGAGATTTTGTATTTTTATATGATTTGATATGATTTAATATGTCCCAGTACACTTTCGGGCAAAATATTTTCACACATTGTATGTTAAACAAAAATAGCGATAAGATAATAATCATAAAAGTGAATAATGATAAAGGTAATAATGATGTTAACAATAATAATACAGTGCAACGTCGATTTAACAAATCAGAGGGGAACAAGAAAATATTCGTTATATCAAGTAATACTGAGGTTTGTTCAAGGGGATTACGAATTCAAGGGGATTACAAAGAATTTGTTAAATCGAGGAAGTCGTTATATTGAGGTACGTTATATTAAGGTTGCACTGTAATAGTAATACCAGTAAACATAATAGTAATAATGATACCAACGATGAAATAATAAAAATAAAAATAATAATAATAATAATAATAATAATAATCGTAAACGTAATCATAACGATAATAATAATAATTATTATTATTATAGTAATAATAGACTAATAATAATAATAATAATAATAATCCCAATACAAATAGAGTCTAGTAGCTAAGTAACTTAAGCTAGTCAAGTATGTTTTAAAATCGATAGAAGATACACGATGCAGAGTGAATACGCAGCCGTAAAGCACAATTGACCCAAACGAATTCAAATCCAAGGTCCAGTTCGAATTCGAGTTCAAATTCAAATTCAAGCACAATTTCAAATTCAAAACTGCAAGGCCAAAAACTCAAGTCACTAAAGTCACTAAAGACCACGCTGCTGCTGAGAGAGAGAGAGAGAGAGGGGGGGGGAAGAGGGAAGAGGGAAGAGGGATTGGCGATGATGAGACGAGAGGGTGCGTGTGAACGAGACGACACGTTGATCGACGATGTAAACCCTCGACTCCACCAGGTCGAATCTCGTCCTTTGCATCCCCTTTCCAACTTTCTACGTACCACTAGACGCTGTAGAGTATACGTGCATCGTGTATACGCCTCGTTAACGAATTCACTGTCCGCAGTATTACAAAATTACTTCGGCCTATTTACTCTCTTGATGGTAGTAGACTTGGATGTGTGGATGAGAAAATGTTCTATCTGTGTGTATGGATGGGTGGGTGTTTGTTCAGCATGTGTAACTTCGACGTAAATTCACGAAACGCGTTATTACCCCAGTGAGAGTTTGTTACCGGCGTTGATGAAATATGCACACTTCGTGCCATTAAAGCACGGTTCCTTATGGGTAATCGCGCTTGAGTAGGGATTTACATTGAACTAGACGAGGCCGTCTACACTCGAGAATGACAAGATCGTGGAAGGGAACATTTTTCGTTGACCTGGTTTTTTGGATAGATGGTGATCATCTGTAACCATGGTTGGATGACGACTGATGGTTTTTGTACGAAGAATCTTGGGGGGATTATTAGTTGCACGGGAGAGTCGACCGTTGTTATCAAGTAGAAATTAATCGAGAAATTATTAATTTAGAAATTATCAATCTAGAAATTATCAATCTAGAAATTATCAATCTAGAAATTATCAATCTAGAAATTATCAATCTAGGAATTATCCATCTAGATATTATCAATCTAGAGATTATCAATCTAGAAATTATCGATCTAGAAATTATCAATCTAGAAATTATCAATCTAGAAATTATCCATCTAGATATTATCAATCTAGAGATTATCAATCTAGAAATTATCAATCTAGAAATTATCAATCTAGAAATTATCAATCTAGAAATTATCAATCTAGAAATTATCAATCTAGCAATCATCAATCTAGAAATTATCAATCTAGAAATTATCAATCTAGCAGTCATCAATCTAGAAATTATCAATCTAGGAATTATTAATCTAGAAATTATCAATCTAAATATTATCAATCTAGAAATTATTAATCTAGAAATTATCAATCTAAAAATAGCACGAGGGGATCGAATCTACAACTGAGTTTATTGTTTGGATTTTGTATTCGTTTCGAAAACGATGCTGCTTAGGCAATGCGAAATAGCTCGCGAGAGGGACATCCCAGATGAGGTGGAAAAGGCAGAAAGTTTTTTTCGGTATATCGTTTTCCAAGCCGAAAAAAGACGTTCTTGTATCAGCGTTTTACGAAGACAGCCACATAGAGAAATATACAATTTTCTTCCACGACCCTGTGTAGCTCTGTTGGGAAAGGAAAGAGAGCGAGAGAGAGAGAGAGAGAGAGAGGAAGGGAGACGGAGTCATGCACGCATTACCTTTGTATTTCCACTCCATTTCAATTTTATTGGACCCTCGGTCTTCGTGATCTCCTGCGTACCTCTTATTTTTCCGTCCTTGTGGGTGGGTGCACATTCCGAGTTGAAGAATCAACGAAACAGCGAGAAGTCTATGGGAAAAGGGTCGATTCACGTATATACGTACACGTGTACACATACCCCGTTATTGCTCGTCGAACGTAAGAACGTCTTCGCGTACTGCAATGCCCATTCCATCTTTCCTTTTTGTCTTCTTTTATTTGCGAAACGAAATCGCCACGAGATCGACCCTTCCATTATAGGTATCCTCCCTTTCTCGTGAATTTCAATTTTTATCGCATAGCAAAAGCCATATCCTTTCTTACTTTTCCCTCTATTCATTTTTCCTGAGCGAATACACTTTCAGTTGAAAAAAAAAATCGTTTCCTTCGCCTAACGAAATTTTTCATTGGTTGGATTTTCACTTGGATATATTTTCTTCTGGTTCCTAATTCCGGTGATGAACGACGTCGCTAAAAGAAGTTTATTCCTCGATGAAGAACTTCCTCATCAGACGTATTAATCCCAATGTCACGTGACGATAAAAATCAACTGATTCAATGATAAAAATCGAGGCTTTCAGAAAGATTCCCATCCTGACATCATTTTTGGTTCCTACTCCCAATAATGATGGACAACCTCACCGGAAGTGATTTGGATTGCACGATGAAGAACTTCCTCATCAGGCTCATCAACTCGTGTCTCAAAAAAAGCAAACTCCAACGATCTAATTGAATGAAAAACCCCTAAAAATTGCGGCTTCACGATTCCACGCAACCAGCATCACTTCCGGTACAGTATCCCACATTTCTCAAGCTCTTTTTTTTCACACGCCACTCCCAGCCCTACACTCTACAATCCCCATAAAAAAAAAAGGAAACGAGCGAGTCATCGCTACCCTTAAAGTATCTAGGACTGATTCCACCCACGAAAGCATCCTTTCCAGCTACTTTCGCCCCACTGACACTAAGAGGGAATCCACCGAAAGATTGAAGACTTTAGGGAGCTTTCCACTCGAGACGGCAGCCCTTGAAGAACTCGAGGCCTTCCGGATCCCAGCAGCGATGAAAAACGAAAAATCACGCGACAAATGGGCAAGGATAGAGGGAATGCCTCATGTATAATCCACCCCATCGTCCTCTCTACAGTCATTATCGATGGGAAAATCGAGAACGGAAGAGACCTGATGCATAGCTGGTACGAGGAATTTCATTCTCGATGTAGGCGGACACAATTTTCGTTCAACATTAATTGCGTCGTATATTACATTTATATATCCTCTGGACGAACATTCCCGGATTATTTTCGTGTTTGGCGAGCTTGGAACGATACTGATGCGATATCGTAACTCTCGCTCTGTCTTTGACTCTGTACCACCTTATTTCGTAGCCCAACCCTCATCCTCTTCCGTCCTTCGCCACAAACGATCCACGATCTCGTCTTTCCTCGGTAAATCCGTTTACTGCGAAACCATGCATCTCTATCGTATATTCTCCGCGTGCGGAAACCGATACGACGTATTTCATTGCTATTACTGCTTCTCTCTTTCTCTCTCGCTTTCCAACCTTGTAAAATGTACTTGCTGTAATTCGCAACATTGTGAGCGTTTCTGAACGACCGTATATATGTACATGTGCTGATAAAAGTTGATACGAAAGCGTCTGGGTCGTTGGAAACGTCGTATATGTGTGATGTATGCTGTAAAACGTAAATGTCATATAATAAATTGTCCCATTGAACGTTGCTACGTTTCTACGTTTTTTAGGATGTAGAAGAGCCGGAGAAAACTTTACGCATTCGACGACCAAATTGCCAACATTTGCGATATCGTGACATTTCTGAATCTAGGAATTTACAGGTATTTGGTTATTTACTGTTTGCTGATCGTATTTGTATTGTACCGTTAAGGGATATGCTTTACGAGACCCAGAAAAAACTTTTTTGACAATTTTTTTGGAAGGTAAACAAGCACATGAATCTAGTAACATTTTTGGCATATTTCAATGTGTGTTTAATACGAGCAACAATTTTTTTCAATATTCGTGAATTAATTATTACAGATTTATCAGCCTGTATGAAAAAGATTTTCACTCGTCGTATAATTTAGAATTTGTAAAATTATGATTTTTATTTTAAAGTAATATTTTTTAAAATAATTTTATTTAAAATAATTTAAAATAATTTAAAATATTTAAAATAATTTTATTTTAAAATAATATAAAAAATTTAATTGAAAAGAAGTTTGAAAGTTTTTTTTTTATTCAAAAGAAACACTTTAACGCGTAGTGAAAGTAATTAAAAATACTTTTTAGACAATTTTTTTACGTTTACATGAAACAGTATTTAATACTGAAGAGATAAAATTTGCTTCGATACGACAGATCGTTCAGTTTTTTTTTCTTACGTGAGCATATTATAGAAAAATCGTGAAAGCGAATGGAAAATGTATATTAATAGAAAATACCATAAATCCCCGACAATAAATCAAGTAACACATGTATGTGTGTGCATATTGAATCAACAGTTCCTGTCACGAGAATAAAACTAACAAACGCTAAATAAATAAAACAAAATAAACCCAAATAAAAAAGAAGTCTAATGAAAGTAGTCTAAAAAATCACTCGATATGTTTATTCAGCTTGTGTTTCAGATGAAGCAAACTCAAGTCGACAGAGGAAAAACAAGGTCGTTTTTGCTTGAAATTCGATAAAATAAATTGAATCTCTGCATGATTTTTTAAACTATTTTTTTTTTTCATCAACAATTCCATAATAATGAAAATGGTGCAGATATATCTACTGAGCTTTTTTCAGTTTTCGAATCGCGTTTTCTTTTGAAATTCTCTTTATATCCGGTTGGGTAGCAGGGGAAGACTTCTGAGGCGCTAATAGCTTCGAGTAGGCGTCCCTCTATCTCGCTCTCTCTCTCACTCGGATCCATAAGTAGCCGAAAGCCCATCGGGAGAAAGTGAGCGGAAAGTGAGAAAATTTCTGACATTGACAGTTCCTCGACAGACGCATGTGGCGATGTCAGCTGTCGCTAGACGCACTTTCCGCCCCGGGGGAAGAGGGGAAAAAAAAAAAATTTCCCACCGAAGCGTCTGCTCGTGAAAGCACGATTGGACGTAGCTATCGAATAACGTGACGAGATCGTGGAGTGAGGGGAGTCAAAAACGTAATTTCACACGATAACAGAATCCCGTTCGCCCGCGCAGTGTCAATTCTCTCTTTAGTCAATTCTCCCGATATTAATAACAAGCTCGTTCATGCGTAAATTGATTTTTCGTGCGTAAACAATGTCTATCACTATATAGACATGCCAATAGATATTCGTAACATATGCATATTCAGTAATGAAGGGAAAATTCAGTCTTTTCGTGAAACCCTGAGTGATGTATAATTTTCCATTTGGCCGTATAATAATTAAATGACGAGTACGGTAAATGGTACTTTATACGCAGTGAGTTCAGTTGGGAACGTAATAGCGATGTAATATCCTGATAATATAACCAATAATAATGCAAAACCATACAAACGACGCTTGGAGTTGAGCCGCGCTAGGGAATTATCGATACTCGGAGCGGTGACCGCTGATCAGCTTGCTCATCAATCTCCAGCGGAAGCTTCATAATTTTTACTCTTTCCTTTTCATCTTTGGTCTTTTAGACTTCGTTTTTTTTTCTCCGTTCTAATTTTCTATCATTTTCTGGTTTTCAATGTAATCTCGGACGTTGAAACACTTACTTGATTGGCATGTTCACTCGCTTCGTTTAATTAATTAAAAAATATTTTCTATCACAAGAAAATCTGAATGGGACTTTTGAACTTTTTTTACTGACCATCTCTCAAGGCCATCAGGCATGAACTTATTCTATAATTATTTCAAGTATAGTAATTAATTAATAACTGTAATATATAGTAATTATTATTATAGTAATTACTCATCAAATATAGTAATTAATTAATAACTGTAATAATGAATAAGTAATTAATTTAACTGTTAATTAATTATACAAAGATTTGTCTGAAAAAAAGTTGTAAGTGAACAGTAATCCCATTTAGAATGTATCCAAAATGAGTATAAAAAATAATAAAATGGAGTCTCTTCGTAAAAAATCTTCATTTGATCAACGGATTTTCCTTTTCGATATTTCGTTGAAATTCGATTAATAAAATTGCAGCGTCTACTTTTTAATGAAATTTTAAACAAAATCATCCCTCTCGATACATAATGAAAGGAGTTGAAAAAAATGAAAATAAAATGGCGTCTGTTGCCGATATAATTTGGCATTGAATGGCTCATGGGTTCTATAGAGATATACGGTGTCCATGATGAAAGCGCGACCACAACCGGTAATGTCAGCTCTCTGTGAGAACGAGGGGCAACGTAATGTAGTCGATATATAGGAGAGAGCGAGCAGACTCGGTTTTCGCGACGACGATAAATATGTATTGCTCATGCGTGAGTTTCTACTTGTACTTGTACGATACATTCGTGTACGTGTACTCGATAATATGCTTTGCAAACAGTAATATTATGTTAATGATCGTATGCCGTATATCCGCATACATAATATATAAAATGCATTATCACCGATGTGTACACATTTCTCGAACGACACAATAGTTCGAACGAGTCGTGGTGCACACACACACACACACACACACGTGTAAAAATATACCCGGCACTTTTACTCATATATTTACACACGCCATTTGAGCAACAATGGTCGCTTTGGCCAAAATTTATGCCGAGCACGTAAACATTGAAGATATAGAACCAAAAAACACTAGAGGGAGACAGAGAGATATCGATATTGGTCCTGCTATGATAAGGAAGAAAAAGGTATCTATAGATAATATTGTTACGAGATAAATGACAAAATGTAATTTTTTCATAGACTTATTCAGGGACAGATGGCCATAGTTTTAGCTGGGACGTCCTATTTAAAAAACCATCCAGTAAAATTTTTTTTAAATTTTTATTTACTCGTATCTTTAATGTTGATGAAGGAAAAAAATGGCCATAGTTTTAGCTGGGACGTCCTATTTGAAAAACCATCCAGTAAACATTTTTAAAAATTTTTATTTACTCGTTTCTTTAATTTTGATGAAATTGAATACGAAATGATAATAAAATCCAGCGTTAGTTAAAGATACTATTACACTGGTGTACCAGGGGTAAAAGAACAGCTAGATAATCAGTTGTGGATTTCTTTGCTGAAGAAAGATGAAGAGGATGAGGGATGAAAGAAAAGAGATAAAATGAGGGAGGGTTCATGTTGAAACGGGGGCAACGCGAGTACATAAATAGCAATGGGAACGAGTAAAGGGCTCTGGTATTTCATTCTTAAAATAAGGGAACGCGATAGGGAAAAAAAAGAGAGTTAGGAAGAGAGAGAGAGAGAGAGAGAGAAAATAAGATCGGAATGTCCTATTTTGCTCTCGATGGCTTCGGTCACGAGGCGATAAGAGTCCTTCGAGAAATCCTCTCTCTTCTCATCGCCTTTATTCTTTCCTACCCCTTAAACTATACAAGGGGTGAAATGGGAAGCGTTGGTGGCAAACGACAGAGAGAGAGAGAATGGGACAAAAGAAAAGGAGATCCCTGGAGAGAAAAGGAGAGAGATCGATATAGTTGTAAGAAGGAAGATGGTGGCCCATTCACGGAATATAACAGAGCAGAATCACCGGTAGTCGATGTACATATACAGATATATGTTTATTCATGTAGGTACGAAGTACTTTTTTTCGCTTCTACACAGAGCTCTCAACCTCGTTTCGATAACTCGGAATACTCACTTTCTTTCGTTTAATGTTACGATGTCCCGATATCAGACTGATTGGCACTGGAATTCTTTCCTCTTCTGGACCTATTTTTTTTTTCAACATCTGAAAGAGAGAGATCGAAAGATAAGAAACGTAAAAAACGTCTCTCTCTCTTTTTCTTTCTGCTTCTCTCCCTCCCTTCCTCATCCTTCGACTATAACGTTAACTCTACGAATTTTTCTCCCTCACCAAAGAAACGTTTGCTCCTCTTGGGAAATTCTAATCAGTCGCTGAACGGTGCTAATTGCCAAAAGGTACGTCGTTTTCGTCTGAGACGTTTTCGTCGTCGTCGTTTTCGTTGTGTCATAGCAACGTTTCGAAAGGAGCACGTTTCCTTCACCCTCACCATTAACCTCTCTTCGTCCCCCTTTAATGGATTCCCTCTACCTTTGGACCATCTTCGAGAAAATTCGTTCCCATTAATTAAGCTTTTGCACGCTGTAAATAACGTTTTACTTGAAATTATCTGCTTGTCTTTACCCTTCATCTTAATTTTGTGTTTATTCACTTTTAATATATCACTTTGAAATTTCATAATATTTTCAACAATATTTGATAACAGTAACGAGCGGTAATAATAATTTTAGAATTATTTAATTAAAATTTCGTAAATCCTAATTTATAATCATCATCGTATTACGAATATTTATTATAATATTTTTACGTAAATTTTAAATAACGAATTATTAAATAATAAATAAATTGAACTGAATAAAAAAATATCAAAACAATTTTTGAAAAAGTATTACGTTTCTATATAATATATTCATAAGGCCAATAAAAAAAATATACATAAGATATATCACTGCGAATAAGAAATTGTCCACTGTTATCGCCCTTAAGGATCTGAATATTTTTCTGAATTGTTTTATCATTTCATCTTACGATGTATCGTAAAATTATGAAAAAAAAAAATAGCGGGGACGGAACGGTCCTCATATTTGCATTTCGCGCACGTTCGAGCTCAGATCAAGAAGACGAGATATCGGTTGGCGCATATCAATATATGTGTATACATTATGCAGACTCGAGATTCATCAGTTTTCTGTTACACAAGGTGCGCCAAGTATCCTCGTACTACACCCACACACCGTCGAGACAACTCACAGGACCGAGAACATCGTACACATTAATTACAGCCTGTTCAATGGGGTCCAGTATTATCTCGCGCAAGACTCAACTTTACTTCTTTCCTTTTCTGTCGAAGCAATTTTTGAATTGAAAAAAATTCACTCGTTTTTTTGCAAATAAATATTTCATTTTTGACGAATAAAAAATAATTATTGTGTGTTGTATTGTGTAATTAATTAATAGGTAATTAATTTGGAACTGATAATTTTTAAGTTTAATTAAAATATTTATAACGAATATTACATATTTCATACTTATGTAATAGATATTATAATATTACCCAACATTTGCACCCCAACAATAGCACCCAACATTTTCATTAAAAAATCATTAAAAAATTCTAAAAACAGGATTTTCACGATTTTTTCATGAATATTTTGGGTTTTGGGGAAAATTAATGGTAGATTCGTGCTCAGGGGATCAAATTACATCGAAATAGACCATTTAAAAAAATATTTAAAATCCAAAAATTTTTTGGATTTTAGGGCAAAAAAAGTTTTTTCACTCAATCATCGATAACTTTTTTTCCTTTAGGATTTGGCACTCCATTCTCTGCTCAATCTCTTCGTTATGATTTTCTCTTCAAAATGCTTTTTTAATTATTGAAATCCGATGATTTTTCGATTTTTGGCAGAATTTCAAAGTTAGACCATCGATTTTGGCCAATTTTTCCATACATACCCCTTTGCCTCTTTTTTTGCCATTTTTCAAGTGGACTTTCCGGGAAAACTATGCGAGATATCGATACGAATCCAACGCC